>APFE031536869.1:82416-98368 GCA_000404065.3 Pinus taeda | reverse complement strand
AATAATTATAATAATTAAATTAAAATTCTATAAAACTAAATTTAAAACTATTTCTTTTTATAAATTTATTCATTCCTATCGCAATCTAGTGGTCCTATCCCAATCGAGTGATCAATATTCACTTCATTCCTATAGGGTCCTAATTCAATAAAGTGGTCAATATTCAATATAAGTGTGCTATGTCAAAGTCGGCAGAGTCAGCACGCAAGAGAAAATAAAGTGGTCAATATCCAATATAAGTGTGCTATGTCAAAGTCAGCACAGTCAGCACGCTTCTTCCATTTAGAAGAGAAAATGACGGTCGATGCGGCAGGTAATCGGAGTGGTGGATTTTTTTATTTGTTTAAGTAGCGTGTTGTGTACATAAAGAATGAATTTATTGGAAGAGCTTTTAACTCGGCGTTGCCCATAGGCTATAGACGCTCGCTTCGATTTTATTGAGTTTCCTGAACTTCCTGACGATTGAACATGTGGTTTAACGACTTGTTCCGAACGCCGACTGCGTTTGCAATATTAACTGCAGCAGCGACAGGATTCGTGACTTTCGTATTCTTCTACCACATATTGCAGCACACTAGAAGAAGAAATGGTGGCAGATTGCCTCCAGGACCCTGTCCGTGGCCAATTATAGGAAATCTTCATCAATTGAGTCTGCCTGCACACCGTGCTCTCAAAACTCTTGCAGAAAAATATGGCCCCCTCATGTTTCTCCGCTTTGGCTCTGTTCCGACTGTGGTCGTTTCGTCTTCTGAGATGGCTAAGCACTTTCTCAAAACACATGATTTGGTCTTTGCCAACCGGCCTCCAACAACGGCAGGAAAATACATATCCTACAATTTCAAGGGTCTGATATTGACTCCCTACGGAGATTATTGGAAACACGTGAGAAGAATATGCGTAACAGAATTGCTTAGTGCCAAAAGACTTGATTCCTTCAAGCATGTGCGAGAGGAAGAGGTATCTGCTATGATCCGTTCAATTTGGGAGAAGAGTGAGAGCGGCACAAGTGCCGTGAATATGAGCGAGGCCTTCTTTACCCTCACCACCAATATAATTTGGAGAATACTGGCGGGCAAGAAATTTTCTAACGATGATTTGGGTGCTGATAGCAATGGATTCAGGGATCTGGTGTTACAAGCGGTGTCTTCAGCGGGAGGTTTTGACATTGGAAATTTTATTCCTTATTTGGACTGGCTTGATTTGCAAGGTATCCATCGACGGATGAAGGAGGCCAACAAAATATTCGATTCATTCGCTGAGAAATTCATAAATGACCATATGCAGCATCGCAAGGACTCATCCTCGGATGGCCAGCCGGGGGCTGAAGCAGAACATTGTAAAAGCTTCGTTGATATTCTGCTTCAGATCCAGAGTGAGCAGCAGGACGCCCAAATCACGCGAGAAACCATCAAGGCAGTTATATTTGTAAGTCTCTCGGTCATCGTTCCCTCTTACAGTTTTCTAATTCTTAATACTCAGTCACTCCACGCCTTCTACTAACATGAGAAATGAATTGAATTTGTATGGATTTGTCAGGACATGTTCGCCGCCGGAATGGAGACGACGGCCATTACCATAGAATGGGCAATGAGTGAGTTGCTCAGAAATCCCCATGCAATGAAGAGATTACAGGAAGAAATTGACTGTACAGCTGGCCGACATAGCAAAGTCAACGAGTCAGATGTGGCAAGCATGAAATACCTCCACAGTGTGGTGAAAGAGACTCTGCGATTATACCCAGGAGCGCCGCTATCGGGTCCTCACGAATCTGCAGAAACTGTGACAGTAGAAGGATATCATATACCGAAGAAAACATTGTTATTGGTGAATGTGTGGGCCATAGGAAGGGATCCTACTGTATGGGGAAAAGATGCTTCAGAATTCAAACCAGAAAGATTTGTGGAGGAATTCGGTGGACATAATGATTATACGGACATAACAAATACTCAAGACTTGAGGATGCTTCCATTTGGGGCAGGAAGGAGAAGATGCCCTGGTCCCCCTATGGCTCTTCCTACGATTTCGCTTGCATTGGCTCAGCTGCTGCACACTTTTAATTGGAGGGTTGAAGGTGATCCGTCTCAACTGAATATGATTGAAGCGCATGCGATGACTCTCCCGAGAGAAATTCCTCTCTTTGCGTTCCCAAACTTGAGGTGCCACTGAACTGTGTTTAGAATATAGGTTTAGTCTAGCCCGCCTCTTCCCGCCAACTTTAGCGTAGGCTAGTAGTTTCTTTAATGCATTGTTTTGAGTGGCTGTGTGAGATGTGATCGCTTGGAAAATTAAGAAGATATAAATTTGCAGTAGCCCGTGTCCTCTCGCCAACTTTACCGTAGGCTAGTAGTTTTTTTAATGCATTGTTTCAAGTGGCCGCGTGAGATGCGATCGCTATCGGTATTGGTATTGTTTTGGGTGGTTGTGTGTGAGATGGGATAGTTATATTGTAATTAGGTATTTTGTTAGATATTATTATAATTTTGATATTTGTATTATGTTTAAGTGTGATATGTAGAGTTGTTGTTTAATACTTGTTTTTAATGCAAAAAAATAATTGATTGTTTCATAATTTGATGAGAATAATTATAGAGTGGTATAATAAAGTTTGAAAAATTATACTATTTAAGAAAATTAAAATTTATTTAATAATTTTTTTATGATATAAACTGATTACAAATACAAGTGGTTTTATCTTTTTGAAGCAATTTTTGGTGATATATATTGATTATGGACAGATCTTAAAGATGTAATGGATTCTAATGAGGTTTTATATCATTTGTGATGGGTTATACAAGCAGAAAATAATAATTTCTACATATTTCATGGCTTCATAGATTTTATATCCTAAATATATATTTTTAAATTTCTATCTCATTTGTAATTATATATAAGACTACAATGTAAATACTTTGTTGTTGTTGTTAACGTTTTATATTTTATTGTTTATCTATTTTCTAGTGTGCAAAGCAAATGATAACTTAAGAGACATATCTATTTCTTGGTAATACAAACTGATCATTGGCACATCTTAAATATGTAATGGATTTTAATAAAATATGTCTTATAGAATTTGGGATGGGTTTATTAATAGTCTTCAAGGAAGATATTGTCAAGCTTGTAAAGGGGATGATTGTCAAATAGAAGCACCAAATAGTTTTTAGATTACTATAATAGAAAAGGAAGATTAAACGTTTAGAGATGTTCATTATGGATGATGTACATTGTATGATACTTTAATTACCCTTTGTAATTTAAAAAATTGTTCAATATTTGTGTAATTCTTTTTGCTATAACATATATTTAATGCCTTTTTCCTTAAATGCATTGGGATTTTCTCCTTTGAATTTAAAGACAATAGTAGATTTTTAAAAAAAAATCAAATTATGCATCTAAGCATGTATGTTGAAGAAACATTTGTTATATATATATATATATATATATATTATACTTTTCTAAATTTCTATTATTTCTTCAATACAACATACCTTAATCAAAATTTTTAATAATTAGAAATCTCATTTCTCTTAAACGTATAAAGACACATCCACAAACAATGGTCTTAGACAAGTGTTTTTTTTATGGCTCATTAATTTCTTAAGTTGTTAGAACACCCTTTTGAGGTATCAATTCTCATGAAATAAACATAAGAAAAAATGATGACATATTGAACAAATGAATTGTCATCCACAAACAATGGTTTAGTTGATAATGATAACATTCAAATAAAAGAAATCTCTTATAAAAATTATTGCAAAAAAAATTATTTTAGAGCATTGTTATCTTTTAATTTTGAATTATCATTTTTGGTGAAAAGTCATTGTGATTAAAAGAAAATTGTTACATATTGAACAAATGAATTTAAAAAGTGTATTTATTTATATTTATTATCTAAATTAAAAAATAGATTGAAAAAAAATCAAAGTCATGATATTAACTAGTATTGACTCTATAAATCTAATCAAGTCTTTATAAGAAGTGTTGCCATCTTTCTTGAATGGGAAAAAAGATCTCCAAATCTATTTTGTTGACTTCTAGTATATTGATTATTACATTTAGACCATTGTACATTAAACTTTTATTCATTGATAATTTTTGTTTTGTCATCCTAAAATCTTAAATCATATTTATTACATAACACTAACCTTTTTTAATAGTTAATTTTCATATTCAAATATGTTCACCAAGAAATATGCCCAAGATTGATGGATGGGTGGACGTTCAAGCTCTGCAACCAAAACCTAATGTCGACCAGGAGGTAAAACGGCGGGGAGAAACCAAGATAGTTAATGGTGTAGAAATCAGAGAGTAACAACAAAAGACAAGCGGGGAAACTGAGAGCAATGGTCATGACGGAAGCGGTCAGGAGGGGAGAGATCCCCTCATATCGATATGTCGTTGCAGGAGAAGGAAAAAACAGTCAGCCAGCAGCGGAGAAGCAGAACGCAGGCCTTGTCCTAGGTGCGACCTTGAAGATAAGCAGAAGGGGAAAATGTCTGCCATGTGCGGAGGAGAAACCACGGTTCGTAATCCTGCCAAACAAGCTGGAAATGTACAGAAGTTACATGAAGAATCACACCATGATCTGCAAGTTTGTTGGAGTCTGGCCATCCGAAAAAGACCTCACCAGATGGATTCAACAAAAATGGCAGCCCCTAGAACACATCGAGATGAAGCTGGGAGCAAAAGGCTTCTTTAGGTAATCTTCTCTAACCTGCAAGACAAAGAAAGAGTGTTTGAGAATGGCCCTTATTTTTACTATAATGTTGGTCTATTCATGAGATATTGGCAAGAATGCTATAACCCCAATAAGGAAAAAAAATTAACAGCACTGGTATGGGTTAGATTATTTGGCTTACCAATGGACTTCTGGGACCCATAAATTTTGGAAGGGATAGGAAACACGATAGGGAGTTTTGTGAAAATAGTGGAAATTACAAGAAAAGGAAGGTATAGTTTGTATGCTAGGATATGTGTATACATGAACATTGCTAACCCGATCCGAGATACAGTGGAGTTAGAGTACCAGGAAGAAGTTTGGCAGCAAACCCTGGACTATGAACATATACCTTTTAGATGCCACAAATGTCATGAATATGGACACTTGGTCAAAGAGTGCCCCATAAAAACAAAAGAAGACGAGAGGAAAGGTAAGCAGTAGAAGAAAAAACAAATAGATTAGGAAGGATTCCAAGAGGTGAAGAGTAGAAAGAGATCTACCAAAGAAAACTCAAATGAAGGAAAGAACGTACAACAAACAAACCCAGGAAAATCAAATAGCTTCGAAATCCTCCAAGAAGAAGGGGAAGATGAGGATCAAACCATGGAATATTAGGAAGATAAAGGGAAGGACACCAACTCCAATAGCGAAAGAACCCATACTAAGAGGAAAGCACCCAGTGATATTCCAGAAAAAGGCAAAGAACAGGAAGAATAAATAGAAAACATGGAGACAGAAATGGAGATAAATAGGGGGGAAGACCTAAGTATAGAAGAAGAAGTCTTGAGAAAGCTATTAAATGAATGGAGAAACTGGCATGAGTGATTTATCCCCGAGGACCAGAAAATACTCTATGCAAAAGCATTCCAGCAATATCAAGCCAAACAGGAAAAAGGCAAAATAGTGACTGAAGAACATCAAGAGAATCAGAAGGACAGTCAACCGGATCCGCAAGGACAAGAAAAAGGAGGGAAAAAAAACAAGGACGGAAAAATATTAAAGATTCCATACAATTAATGGCGGAAATGTTAATGAACACAGGGAGAGTTGTTCCGCTTTCGGCGGTGTTCCAAAACCTCATACCCCTCAATGATATTGACATCCTGGAATATAAGAGGTCTAAACATTAAAGGAAAGCAGAGACATCTAGTGGAATGGTTGAGAAAAGACAAACCACGGATTATGCTGCTTCAGGAAACTAAAATCTCAGGACAAAAGATGGAGGAAATTTTAAATAAAATTAAACCTAGATATGAGCAAGTAACCATAGATGCTAAAGGAAGTGCGGGAGGGATAGCAGTCATCTGGAATCCAGCAAAAGTCATAACAAATTGGTGGATAGGAATGCCTAGAATCCTTACAGGAAAGTTTAGACTCATAGGGCAAAGTGAATGGTTTTTAGTTTCAGTAGTCTACGGGCCTCACATCCTGGTAGATCGAGGCTTATTCCTCACTCATATGCAAAAGCTTGGGAATATGCATCGGGAATAGATGTGGATCATGGCAGAAGACTTCAATATGACAACATCCAAAGAAGAGAAGAGAGGAGGAGTGCAGAGGGAAGACTCGGAGATGGAGAGATTCTGAAACTTGCAAATGGAAATAAGGTTGGTGGACATTCCAAATATCAATGGAAAATTTACCTGGAATAACATAAGAGGCGGGAACAAAAAAATAACGTCAAGACTAGATAGATTCCTAGCCTCTGAACAATTAATAGGAAAGGACATATTTTATGAAGCTTCCATTCTCCCATCTATAGGGTTAGGCCACTGGCCTATTAAACTAGAGATTTCTATGAACCCTCAGAAAACAATAAGGCCATTTCGGTTTGAGGCCTTTTGGCTAAGAGATCCAGAATTCATAGACAAGATGAAAACTTGGTGGCAGTAAAACTGGCATGGAAGGTAGAAACAAAATGCATACGTTCCAAATAAGACTAAAAGACCTAAAAGGAAAAATAAAGGAATGGAACAAAGAGGAATTTGGTAGCATCCAAAAAGAGAAAAAAAAACTATAGATAAGAATGGAGAGAATCCAACAACAAATCATAGAGGGAGGAAGAAGTGAGGAGCTGGTAGAGGAGGAAGGGAGGGTGATTAACCAAATAGAGGAAAGAAGAAAGCATGAAGAAATTCTGTGGAAACAAAAATCACGAGTCCAATGGTTGAAAGAAGGGGAGAAAAATTCAAAATTCTTTCGCAAAGCAATGTTGAATCATAGACATCATAATATAATCTTTTCACTCAAGGACAGTCAAGGGAACATGGTACTTAAAAAAGAAGAAATGGAGAAGATACTGGTAGATTACTTCAAAGGGATCTTAACAAAACCTAATATACGTAGGGAGGAGGAAATTACTAATGTGTGCCAATATACTCCTAAAAAAGTGACCAGAGAACAAAATCTGTCTCTACTCAGGGTGATCACGAAAGAAGAAGTGGAGGAAGTGGTAAAAAAATGGCAAAGAACAAGGCCCCGGGCCCTGATGGATTTATTATTGAATTTTACCAAGCCTCCTGGAGTTTCATGAGCCAGGACCTTATGGAACTTGTGGAAGAATCAAGATGTACAAAGCGCATGCATCCAGCCCTAAACGCCACCTTCCTTGCTTTGATTCCGAAAATGGAGAACTAGGAAGAACCCCAGGGATTCAGACCAATATCTCTATGTAATGTAGTATATAAAATATTGGCTACAATAATGGTAAACAGACTTAAACCAATCTTACCTGACCTCATCACTCAGAAGCAAACTGGTTTTGTTAAGGGAAGACAGATAATGGATGGTATAGTAGTTGCTCAAGAGGTAATACACTCACTGAAATACTCCAAAAACAAAGGCATGCTAATAAAAATGGATCTGGAAAAGGCTTATGATCGTCTTAATTGGGAGTATATGGGGGGTATCCTACAGGTTCATGGCTTTGACGAGAGATGGGTGAAATGGATAATGTCAATGGTGAGCACCCCGATGATGTCAGTTATGCTAAATGAAACCCCTTCGGAAGCCTTTAACCCCATGAGAGGGCTTAGACAGGGTGATCCCCTTTCCCTGTTTTTATTCATTCTAGCAATAGAATGTCTGGGCAGGCTAGTGAAAGCGTGCCTAGCCAATGAACAGATAAAGGGACTGCAAATTTGGGGTAATGAAATTCCTATAACACACCAGAAATTCGTAGATGATGTAATGATCTACGGACAAGCCACTCTTAAGGAAGCCCAACAGATCCTGAAAATTCTATCCGAGTTCACAAAAGCCTCAGGGACAGAGATTAACAATGAGAAATCAGAAATATTCTTCTTTAACACTCAGGTAGCATCCCAAAGATTCTTGGCTGGAACAATGGGATTCAGAGTAGGAAGCTTCCCAGCAAAGTATCTAGGCATAATTCTCAATGAGTATTAGTACAGAGTAGCAAACTGGGGACCTCTCATAGGAAAGAAACAGAAAAATATAGACAATTGGACATTCCGGTCCCTGAATACCACTAGCCGAATAATCCTACTAAGAGTAGTATTGCATACCATCCCAATATACCAGATGTCTAGTCAAGTTGTTCCTAAATATATTTGTCAAAAATTAGTAGACATGTTTAAGAAATTTTTATGGCAAGGAACAGGTAAAACACGAAAATGGGCATTACTCACTTGGGAATGGCTCAGCAAACCAATCAAAGATGGAGGCTTAGGTTTGCGAGACCATTATATACTCAACCAAATGATGGGTGTGAAACTGTGGTAGAGGTGGACACAGGGTGAATAGGATCGATGGAAGAAAATTTGGGAGAAGAAATATGAGGCAACAGAGAAACCAGAAGACATGAAGAGAAGCCAAACAGAGGAAAAAGGATTAGCAATATGGAACTTGACCAGGAACAATAAATATTTGATAAGAGACTATAGATTTTGGGAGGTAAGAGAGGGGGACATAGCCAAGTTCTGGGAGGAACCCTAGCAACAATGATAAAAGCTTCTCCATAATGAAGCCCTCCAAGAAATCCAAGAATTTACCTTCCGAATAGAGGGGGAATTGGTCGAAAACTTCTGGAAACCAAGCATAGGGGAATATTGGTGAAATTGGAAGCAAAAGGATGACTGGGTAGCAGCCCCAGAGATAGCAAGTTGGGGAGATTATAACAAAGAAATGGCATCAAGGAAAGTTGCGGTTAAAACAGGGCAGGATATACTTCGATGGGGAACCCGAATAAAAGACACGTTCTCTATAACAGAAGGGTATTACTTAAAGGCAGGGCATAATCGACAGACAGAATCAAAAAAAGGGAAGAACATTTGGAAAATCAAGACTTGGCCTAAAGTAACCTTCTTTCTATGGATTTTACACCATGGATGGGCACTAACCTGGGATGAAATTCGGAAAGAAGGCATGCAGGGACCCTCATGATGCACACTATGCCATGAACAAGAGGTGACAATGGAGCACCTAACCAATAGTTGCACCGTCAGCAGCAACCTGTGGAGTAGTCACCAGCAAATGTTTGAAAATAATCACAGAAAATACCATAATATAAAAAATACTTTGGAAAACTGACCAAGAAAACCTTACCAGAATCAGGTCTTAAACCGTGCGTGGATGCTATCAGTAGGGTTCATGCTTTGGAACATTTGGAAGGAAAGAAATAGCGTGATCTTTAAATAAGAAAAGAGAACCCTGGCTGAAATATGGAAACGAACAATCCAAAATATCAGAGAAACAATTTTAACAGAAAGGTGGAATGATGAAGACTGGAAGATTAACCAAACAGAGGAGATAATCTTGCAGCAATTACAATTAAGACAAAATATGATAGACAAAACCCAAAGTAAAAACCAAAACAGAGAGGTTGAGGAGATAAACACTTACAGGTATCCATCACAAGGCTTTCTCAAGCTAAACTTTTACGGGGCAACGAAAGGCAACCAGGGAGAAGCAGGAATAGGGGGGCTATTTAGGAACGACAGAGGAAAAACTCTGAGAATTTTTGCGATGGATTATGGAGAGGCAACGAACAATGAAGCAGAGTTACATGCACTGAAACAAGGAGTCAAAATTGCCATTCAGGAAAAGCACCAGAACCTTCAAATTGAAGGTGATTCAAAACTGGTAATTTACATGGTAAAACAGCTGCAAAATAAGACACTGGCGAAAAAGATGAGCAGGAGCTGGAGAACAGCATGGTTAACTAGTGAAATAGGGAAATTGATCAATAGAATAGACTATCTGATTCCCACACAAGTAACGTGAACAGGTAATAGACCGAAAGACTGGTTAGCGAATTGGGGAAGCTGAAACAGGGGAAGGTCGATGGAAATCAGAGGAACAGAGCTCCTAGATGTCCATAACGGTGGCAATAGTGATCCAGAGAGGAATGTTCAGGAAAGGGCAGCAAGTGGTAGATGCGAGGAAAGGACACAGTCGGTGATGACAGATAGCACACACGTGAGAAAGGAACAGAGTAGGGCAGCTGACAGAGCAGGGTAGGGACGGATCGTATCCCGAGAAGCCAACAGAGGCGCAATCAAGGTATGAGATGGTGGAGGGCAGGTGTGGAGCCGGGCAAAGGGTCAGAGAAGGGATGGAAAGTGGCAGCAGAAGGACATAAAGTATACAACAAGAGCAGCTGGGAGGACGTAGGAGTTATGAGGAGTAAAGCTGTATAGAACGGTCGAGGCACATCCCGAAGAAGGGACTCGAGAAGAGTGCCAGGAAAGAAACAGGGCAGGTGGAGGTTAGAAGGGACAGAAGGATAGGAATAAACCAAAGAGGGCCTGAGGTGGCATTAGGAATTTGCATGCAGCAGAGCACGAAGCAGGAGGGAACGAAGAAAGGTGATAGACAGGAGCAGCACTCAAACAAAAATTACAACAACGACGGGGAAAGGTGGTATGTAGACTCATTCTCCTGTTCAATCGTTCTCTTTGTAGCTAGAAGTAGGAGTCTATGTAATTTTCCTGAGGTAACCATGAGGCTGAAATCAGAAGGTAGACATAGCAGGTTAGTAGGAAATCTTAGACCTGGGAAGCAATGTCCTTACTGGACAAGAGGCGCAAGCTAGAAAGTCCTACCTCTAAGGAGATCTGCTAGTCATCCGGAGAAAATGAATCAAGGCCTCCTAAGGAAAGGAAAACCCAAACCCAGGAAAGCTCTCAGGGTGGGGAAGGGTGGAACCTCTAGAAGATGAGATAACCCTGTAAGTAGCAGAACCCTTGATCCTCTCATTCCTTTAGAAAAGACCAGAAGGATAAAGAGTTGGAAATCATCGGAAAATAGGAGAATTTGTCCCCTTTGACAGCCGAAGAGAAGAGATGATCTACATAGGCCCTCAGAAAGCCAGCAAGAAGGGCAACGAGGGGTTCCTGTGGCCATTTTAAGTGGCGGAAATGAATTGGGCCAAATTACAGGCCAACCCTTGGTGCGTTCTGCACTGTTACACCCTTTTCAAACCCTGGGAAACCACAATTCTGGCAAGGAAAGGGTGGTAAGTAAATGGATTAAAAATCAAATTTTAAAACGTGTTACTAATTTATGGTATCATGTCTTGCTAGGTAAGAAAGAATCTGTAAGGTGCAGCATTCAGTTAAGAAAAAAGATGGCCCCGCAGAAAGTGAAAAAGGTTCCAAAACAGGAAGAGGGAACCAGTAAAAATCCGAAAAGAAGAGGAAGGAAATAGGAGGTTAAGCATAGGATGTACATGATAAATGATTACATGGCGGGGAACCCACCCGAAATTCGGGAGCAGATAAACAATTGGGAAAGAGAGTTGAGATCAATCTAAACCAGGAGGTCCCTAGGGGAGAGTGGGAGGCCATAGTGCCGGACCCAGGTAATTCGCACAGCCGCAACTCACTTTTAAATAAGTCGATTCAACATTACTGGATAATGAAGCATGTGGTAGCCAGAGCTATGGAAATGAATCAGACTGTCTGGGAGGAAGAAGAGGAGGAAAGGAGGTAGCGGAACCAGCAGTTATGGAATCAAAACCAAGAAGAGTTGGAAAAAATGAAATCAGTGCTTCTTAAGGAAATAGCAGTAGTACAGATTCAGGCCTTTCGCAACAATCTCATCCTCGGAAGAATGGAACAGATGTTGTGGGAGATGAAATGGATGATGGAACAGAGAACCGAGATCCCTAGATCAAGCGCCAAGGCGTTTGCCCTGATAATCTCCTCAAATGAGAATTGATGCAATAGGTTAAGTCTGTTAGTGTTTTTTGATGCAAAAAACTGATATCTGATGTATTACCGTAGAATGAAAGCAGGATAATGAGTAGAGCTCGAAAGAGCAGATATGTTAGAAACACAGAGATGAACATTTTCAAATTTTGGTCTGGATTTAATGCAGACACGTGGTTTCCTGATTTCCTTTGGGCAGGTTAATCACCAGAAACAGATAATGATGGATGTAAATTTTGATTTTAAAATATAAATAGTAGCTCTACCAAAATTAACCAAAAAAATAAATTTTCTTTTTCTTTTTTTTAATACATATTTATTACATGTAATATTTTTCACAGTTTTCTAACCAATTATAAACTTAATTTCTACTACCTATACATTTCACTTTCTATTTTTAAATTATATTTAAACGATACATGGTTAAATAATTCTTATAATAAGTATATTAAGATTATACACTTATATTGAAATACCCTTTTTTATCTCAAGTTACAAGAATTCTTCCCCTTAACTCGAGATATGTCAAAAAGCATAAATAAAGAATACTTTCAAATGGAAGGTTATCGGGCCTTCTACTATTAAAGGAGTTTTAATTTGCAACGTGAACTTAATGCTAAATATTTTTTAATAACCAAAATTGAAATATCGATACCAAGATCAAAGATAGGACTCTAAATTAGTGGGAAATTTATTTTGTTTTATAAATAAATCAATCTTCGAAAGTATGATTTTTGTTTCAAAAGTATGTTTTCTGTTTCATTTTAATTCAATATAGGTTTTCTATTTCATTTTAATTAAATTTAGAATATAAAACATAAAGCTACGCATCATAGGTAGTCATATCACCGTTGAATATTGTATACGGTACATGTGTATGACGAAATTAACATTTTATGAGGCAATATTTGAGGTTAGGATGGAAGTACTTAGGGATTAATTTGATGCCAGTACTAATTGTCAGAAAGTAATCGACTGCTGTCAATGTTAATTGCTGTCAATGTTAATTAATTGCGTAGACACCGGCTGATATTGTAGTTTTTTTATTTTTTTATTTATATTTTTTTATGATTTATTATTTTAATAAAACTTTATAAAATTAGTTTAAAGTAATAAAAAAAATGATATTTTAATTTTTAAATTTAATAAATGATTTTATTTTTTGAAATATTTGATTTAATATAATAATTTCTAAAAAATTTAACAATTATTTATTTATTTTATTTTTATTGAAAATATCTGAGCATTCAATTTTTTTTTACCATAATCTTTTGGCAGGTATAATAAATAGTGTAAATCATTTTAAGATAAATTGTGTATGGGCATTGTTTAGCCTCAATCTCTTCATTGATTTATGATGAATTACTTTACATAGTTGTAATTTGCATTAATATAATTTAATATTGGTATCACTCACAAATAACCATAAATGATATGATATGGTCAATTACTATGAACTTGGTTAAATGAAGATTGATAATGGTCAATATAGCTAACACAAATAACCATGGTAAAACATCGTTGCGTGGTCTTCATGCTCAAACATAGTCAACTCTAATCCACATGGTTAACCATAACCTTCTATAGTTAATTGTTGATAACAATGGTCAACAATTATCCCCATGATCATCAATAGTTAACCATAGTTAACCTTTGTCAACCAACCTCAACTATGGTCACCATGGTCAAACATGGTTACTAATAAATGAAGGTCAACATGGTCATCCATGCTCATATTTAGTTCACTTTAATTCATCATTTACCTCCCTCCTCAATTATGGTAATCATGGTCAACGATGGTTGACCATGGTAATTTAAGGTGAGCTACGATAAAGCAAGGTAAGCCATACACAACCATACTCAACCAACATCAATCTCAGTTGACCAAGGTCTACCTCAATAACCAAGGTCAACCTTATCAACCATCCTCAACCCTCTTCAACCATTAATGTAACCATTATTGTAATGTTAATGTGACATTAACGTTAACATCAATGTAACATCATCCTTGTTCAACCTTAATATAATGTGAATGTAGCAATATTGCAATCATTAATTTTAATGTAACATTGTTAGATTAATGTAATATAAATACAATGTTACATTAATGGTTGACCATGGTCAATCATGGTCAATGGTCAATTCATGGCAACACTTTGTAGCCATAGTCAGTCAACATGAACCATAATCAATCAGGGTTTATTAATCTCCATGACATTTTTAACCATAGTCAATCATGATTTATGAATCTGTCCCATGCATATCTACAGTCTACTAACATAAGCACATTAGTAAATGTATTAGTAAATATGGTTGGTATAGATCAATGACATTTCCACCTCTTCTACAGTCTACTAACATAACCACATTAGTAAATGTATTAGTGAATATGGTTGGTATAGTTCAATGACATTTCCACCTCTTATATGTCAATTGGTATAAGAAAATGACATTGATAGCTTATATCAACCACATTACTAATGTGGTTATGCTACTTTAACTTATTTGAAAGTAAATTAATTTGTATTTTGATTCAAAATTTAAATTTTTATTATATATTTAATTATTATGTATTGATAATATATTAAAAAGAAATTGATTTTAAGTTTTAAATATTCAAAAATTTTATCTATCGTAATTAAAATGGTTAATCAAGTTTTTTATTGTAACTTTTCTCCTTTTCACTGAATAAAACATTACATAAGTTAACATAGTTGAGTTTAATTTGGGTAGAATTGTTGTGATCATCTCCACTGAGGTTCAAGTGTGGTTAAGTTTTGTGGTTTCACATATTGTAAGGAATAAAGTAATTAGGTTGAGCTCTTTCCGCTAACCATTCTTAATGCATACATCAATTAGCCTATTCATTTAATAAAAGTTGCCATTAGGTTGCAAGGGTTGATTTTGCAGATTGCAAGGCACTGATGTATATAACTTATGCTTCTTACCATGGTTTTACCAACATACACAGTTCGCCTTAGGAGGTCTATGGGCATCTACTCTATGGTGAAAAAATGTAAAAACTAACAAAATAACATGCAAAGAGAAAACTTTATGTTAGTTGTTCTACAACTAGAAACATGCGTTGGTTATCTATGTAAACTAATATGTTTTTAGGGTATATTATATCCTATGCTATAAGATTGTTGTATTATTGTATGGTCATGGCACTTTGAGTGAACCCATTAAACATACAGGTGAAGAAGTAAAATGTGCCCAAGTAAGGGCTTCAACTGTTCATTGTATAGTGCATCTTTATATCCTTGAGACACACCGCAATGAAGCAAAGATGTCACAAAAGTAGTCGTATACCTTTAGTTTTTAATCCCTCTATATATAATCGCCCCTCGCTACCCTCTTTGAATTAGGCTCAGCCTAGATTGGGGTCAACTCCAATGTTGGGTGGAAGAATGATTTTCCCACTAGTAGAATGCTATCACCAACATTTTGTGACACTTATTTGAGCTTGGACGCCTCTTTAGATAGTTTAATTACCCTAAAAATGACTCTCATCCTCAATCCTTCTCCATGAAATTTAAAACTATAACCTAATAAACACTAAATCATACATAATCATAGCATATAAATTATTACTACACAAAAAATTGTATAAACCATTTTTAAAGAGAAAAAAACACTCAAAATTCTAAATGCAAAGGAAATATAAGTGATCACTTGTATAACTTTGAAAAAGATGCGAATAAACAATTTCACCACATGAAATAAGTAAAGGCATACTTTTACATATTTGGATTTTAAGTTACTTCGCTAACTTTTTTTTGCTACAAGGCAGTTTTTATAAACCATTTTTAAAGACTAGAAAATAAAAACCTCAAAACTTTAAAGGCAAAGGAAATATAAATGATCATCTATATAACTTTGAAAAAAATTATGAACAAATTAATTTTGCCACATGAAATAAGTAGAAACATAATTTTATTTGGATTTTAAACTATTTGGCCCAAAAAAAATAATTCTTAATTTTTTTTTAATATTTAGAAAGCCAAATTTTCAATTAATTAATAAATTTAAATTTTATTTAAAATAAAAAAAGATAATTTAA
>APFE031536869.1:12102-76031 GCA_000404065.3 Pinus taeda | reverse complement strand
GCTGAATCATATATTGTTTGTTGTATATTAAGCACAGAACACGTTCTCACCCCAGTTTGGGCATAAGAAAAGACAGTTTTAAACCCTCTAGATATGAGCAGGCCCTGAAGTTTGGCAGGCTCAAGATCTTACATATATCAGGGTCCCAACTAGATAGATATGGGAGATTGTGTAATTTGTTCCCTTATAAAATATTTTTAGAAAATGTAAACGTGATACCTTTCATTTTTAGTTGTAAAATTTGTAGGTTCTTGATATTTAGTTATGTGAGACATGATTATACACAGCTTACAATAGATATTGATGTCAGACGAAAAGTAGTTGTGTTTTCTCCCCATGCAAATTTAGTTGCGTTTTCTCCCATGCAAATTTTTAATTTTTTTCATGTTCTGTATTAATTATTTTTCAATTATGGTTCAAAATTGGGCTAGATGAATGAAAATTAAAAGGGAAAATGTGTTCCAGCATGAAATTTTACTTATTTTCTTGAAGGATTTGATGTATAACCTTGAGTGGTTTTTTCCCACTGATATTTGCTTGGACATATTTTTTTGATTCATTGCCATATTTATGACTGTTTGATTAAACCATTTAATATTGCAATTTCTGATATCTTTGTTTTATAGAAATCTTTAATCTTGTGGCTCGGGAGTAGTTGTAGTTTTCATTGATTTTGATTCATTTCCATATTTCTGACTGTTTGATTAAACCATTTACTATTGCAATTTCTAATATCTTTGTTTCATAGATATGTTTAATCTTGTGGTTCGAGAGTAGCTATAGTTTTCATTGATTTAAACATTGAAAGCATAGTTTTGTAGTGCTTTTATAATATTCCATTTGGTAAGGGTTAGTTTAATCCAGTCAAATCTTTTACGTTTTGGTGTTTTTTTGTTATATATATTTTTTTTAATTCGTTGAAATTTTATAAGAAAGAGTTAGAATCTCAAGTTTGAGTTGTAAAATCTACATAATCTAAATCTGCATAATCTAGATGTGTGAGTAGAAGGAATTTTCATAGTACTTAATCCATTTATCTATTCAAAAAAATATTTTAAATAATACAAAATCATAATCTTACCGAAAATTATAACCCCAAATAAAAAAATCCAAAACACAAAATAATTAAATTGCACTTAATTAAAATGATTTTCAAACCTGTGTACAATGTTAACAGAGTTAGGGATTGTTCCTTAATCTTATTTTTGAAGGAAAAAGGTATTTAAACCTTTGTGCAATGTTAACAAAATTCGGTTTTGTAGATCCTGATTGCTTAGGCCTCTATGTCAAAGTAAATTTGTCTGTAGTGTAAACAGAGAAGGCTCATATATAGGGTCATTTTATATATAGGGATTATCCATTGCACTTCATGCCTTCGCAGACCAACCCTTCCTGCTAGCTGTAGTACTAGTACGAGTCTTGAGAATGATCTGTCACGCATGAGATGTTGTCGTCTAACAGCAGAATCAATGTAAACAAGGGTTTTATGGTATGCAAAATGATACAGGAGTCTCACTGGTTCATGGGCAATCCTCACAACCAAAAACAAAATTTGTTTCCAGTTAAGATATTGATAGATTCTTCACTGGTCTTAACTGAGCTCAGAATTTATGTTGTGATCAGGATTTAGTTATAGAGATCATACCCTGTATAGAATTCTGGTTTTGTAAAACACTTCCAGGGCTTGCATGAGGGCAAAGTGCACAGGCAGGCACAATGGATGTAGGAAGCTTGCAATGGTGGTGGTTTAGGATTATCTGATTTTCATGGCCTCCATGGCTAAGTGGGTAGTACACAATCAAGCACACTGGATGCAGGAGCTTGAGTTTGCAATTGTAATGGCGGTGGCTTATTGTATTTTTTTCAACTAAAAAAATTGTGTTTGGAACGGTTTTCAGATATATATAATTTTGCTTGAGATTGGACCGCGTTTGGAGCAATTTTCAGATATATATAATTTTGTTTGGGATCAGACCTCCCGACTTAACTATTAACCATTAAACCACATCCTAAAAACTATTGAAGATGTCTGAATGGCTAAGTGGTTTGTTATAAATCTGGTAACTAATTACGATGCAATGGGAAAACACCTTCAGCGTCGCTCGAACCTGCGCCCAAATGGAGACTTTGAATGTATCTGTTTCGCGAGACGCTGGGAACTGCCAATGCAGACAATTTATAGTAGCACAGGGTGGGATTCGTATGCATGGGCCTTCCGGGCGCCCGCCAAAATGGTGGATGTCATTGTTCATAGAGTATAATTTACCTTACGCCTAGGGCACAACCTGCCGGGATTCAGCACCGCGAGCGGACCTACGAGGTGAGCAAGCACTGTGAACAGGAGAAATGAATGCTCGAGAGGACTTGTTCCGGTTGTGCAAATGGAGCAAATGAATGTTTGGCGCGAGGGATCGTTTGAAATTGCGCGGGTGTTGGTTGCCAGCACAGCGGGTGCCAGCTCGGAGGTGGTGGGGCAAAGAAGCGTTACTTACTGTTATATGTTATTGATTGCTTTACATAGTGTTATATGTTATCAATTTCTTTACATAGTATTATATGTTATCTATTGCCTTACGGCGTTTTCTTTGCAACGTCTGGTGCAAATGCTAGTTTATTTATTTTTGGGGTAAAGAAAGGTCTTTTAAAAGGACGGGAGCCTAGTCTATAAAAAATAGTTTATAAAATAAAAGAAGAATTTTTTAATAGAATAGGAGGTTGCGTTTGATTTTTTATTTTTTAAATTAAGAAGGGGATTTAAAAATAAAAAAACCAAAGAGGTAGACATTTGTATTTAAAGAAATGGCTTCGACATATCTTGATTTTGTTAGTAAAAAATGCGAGTTTTGGTCTTAAGAATGAAAACAATTTTGCAAGCTCAAGATTGTTGGGATACGAGAATGGTTATGTAAATCCAACCCAAGAACAATTAGCAACCATGAACAATAATCAGAGGAATGCCACTGCAAAAATAAGAAAGAAAGAGCACAAAGCCAAATGTTGGATACAAAACTCAATCGATGACTTTGTCTTCAATAAGATTACATGCACACCAAAAACAAAAGAAACTTGGGATATTTTAAAGTTGTGTATTCGGGTAATGATATAGTGAAAATTTTAAAATTGCAGATATTGAGAACTTAGTTCGAAGCTTTGAAGGTCGTTGACATAGAGAATGTCGACTAGTTCATGACTAGAGTCATAGGCATAGTCAATCAGTTCAAACTCATTGGTAAAACCATTACAGACCAAAATTTTGCTAAAAAAGTCCTTTGAAACCTACCTAAGAAATATGACATGGTTATAACAACCATTCTAGAATCCATAGATTTTACAACTTTCTTAGTAGAGCAATTGATTAGAGCACTTCTCACACATGAATCAAGACTTAACTTGGTAGAAGATTCTATGGAACAAGCTTTCAAAGCACAATTTTCTCTTGGAAGAGGCAAAGACATAGGATATAGAGGCAAAAGCAAGCAATACATAGGTCGAGGCAGAGGCAAATCATAACATCATCATGCAATAGAGCAACTGAGGCCTTCACAAAACCAAATAGAGAGAAGCAGAACATGGAGAAAATCGAATGTCCAATGCTATTAATGCAAGAAATTTGGGCATTATGAACATGCATGCAGAAAGAAATAGCGAGATCAACAAAGAGTCAATACCCATCTCTCCAAAAATGGAGAATCCTCTAAAACAATGTTTCTTTCCTCCCACCTTTCTGAAGAGAGTTACAACGAGGACCTTTGGTTTCTAGATAGTGGCTGCAACGATCATATGACAGGTAACAAAAATCTACTTTCTTTCATTAAGGCTTCCATAACATCTGAAATTACTCTTGGGGACCATTCACTTATTAAAGATGAAGGGAAAGGTATTGTCCATGTCCTCACCAAATATAATTAACATAAATACATACTTGATGTTTTATATGTTCCACATCTAATGCATAACCTCATTAGTGTAGGTCAATTAAGGAAACATGGTTATGATGTAATATTCCAAGGGAACACATGCTATATCTATGACAAACCTCCTAATAGAATATTGATAACAAACATATAAAAAAACAAGAATGCGACGTTTCCCTTGACACTAAGAAGTCGAAATCTCTCATAGTGTTTTGCTCACAACGTGTCAAGAATCGATGAGTCCCAACTATGGAATTCAAGGTATGTGTATATTTCATTCAAAAGTCTAAGTCTACTTGCAAAAAATTCAATGGTCAGTGGTCTCCCTATTATGAATGAAAAATATTGTAACTATGAAATTTGTATTCTATCTAAGCATAAAAGAGATATATTCCCACATCTTCCTCTAGATCAAAAGAGCCTTTAGAGCTAGTCCATAGATATATATGTGGCCCAATGTAGACACAATCCATTGGTGGTAGTATTTATTTTATGATCTTCATTGATGATTATAGCTAGAAGATATGGGTTTTTTTCTCTAAAAAATAATTCAGATTCTTTCTCAAGAATCAAAGAGTTCAAACAAGAAGTAGAAAAGCAGAGCGAAAAGCATTTAAAACTACTCAGATCTGACTGAGGAGGAGAATAAAACTCCAATGCCTTCAAATCTTTTTGTGGACAACAAGGAATGATAATGCAAAACACTACAATATATACTCCATAATAGAATGGAGTAGCAGGAAGGAAAAATTGGACAATCATGAATATGGCGAGATTTATGTTGTGTGAGAAGAAGTTGTCTAATGACTATTGCGCTGAAGCAGTTTTGACAACAGTATATGTTCTCACTGGATCTCTAACAAGTAGTCTTCAAGATGCAGTACCTCAAGAAGTATGGGATGGTAAGAAGGTGAATTTATCTCACTTTAGAATTTTTGGATCAATAACTTTTTCACATGTTCTTGAGTAGCTAAGAAATAAGCTTGATGATAGGAGTGAAAGATTTATTTTCGTAGGCTATATTGAGTAGTCAAAGGCCAATAGAATTTACAATTTAGTTACCAAGAAGTTTTTTTAAGCAGAGATAAATTTTGGTATGATGATGCTTTAAATAAACCTGTTTATCCACCAAATATACCAATATTTCATGTTCAAGAAGAGCCATACCACTCTGAAAATGGTACCTCTTCTAGTTGTGAATCCATAGTGATTCAACATCATCTAACAACAATCAGAAAATAAGAAGCATCAGAGAAATATATGAACACAAGCATGATTTTGATCAACATAATATCTTTTTCTTTCTTTCATCTCAACCAAACCATTTTGAAGAAGAAGTTAAAGAAAAAAATTGGGTTGGTGCAATGAACTAAGAAATTGTTGCCATAAAGAAGAACCAAACTTGGGATTTAGTTGACCTCCCAAGAGACAAAAGCAAAATTGGTGTAAAATGGGTATATAAGACCAAGCTGAATGAAAAAGGAGAAATTTAGAAACATAAGGTAAGGTTGGTTTCCAAAGGATTCTCACAATATTTTAGTGTCGACTATATTGAAACATTTGCTCCAATAGCAAGGTTAGATATTTTTAGAACTATTTTATCCATAGCAGATCAACACAAATGGAAGGTCTATCAATTTAACGTAAAATATGATTTCATAAATGGTATATTACAGGAAGAATTTTATGTGGAGTAGTCTCCTGGTTTTGAATTTCCAGGACAGGAGCATAAGGTGTACAAGTTGAAGAAAGATTTGTATGGTTTGAAACAAGCTCCAAGAGATTGGTACAGTCGCATCAACACCTATCTCATCAAAAGTGGCTTTTACAGAAGTAACCATGAGCCAACATTGTATAAAAAAACTCATGAACGTAAATTTCTGATTGTATGTCTCTACGTTGATGGTCTTCTTTATACATGAAATATGATGTTAGAAGACTTCAAAGAAGCGATGCAAACAAAGTTTGTTATGATTGATCTAGGGGTCATGAAATACTTCTTAGGCATTGAAATTCAACAATCTGCAAATGGAATTTTTGTTGGTCAACAAAAATATGCCACTGACATCCTCCAAAAGTTTAGAATGACCAATTTCAAACCAATTGATACACCAATTGATCAAGGCACTAAGTTGAGCATTCAATATGTAGCACCACTAGTTGATTCCACATTGTATAAAAGTGTAGTTGGTAGTCTATTATATCTCACTGAAACTAGACCCAATATCATGTTTGCCGCTAGTTTTGCGTCCATGTTTATGTAGTCACCTAAGATTTCTCATTGGAATGTTGCAAAAAGGACATTAATATATATTCCAGGGACCATAGAATATGGTTTTATCATAACACATTCTGAAGATAACTCACTTCCAGGTTATACAAACAATGATTATGCATGTAGTTTAGATGATCACAAAAGCACCTTAGGGAATGTTTTTCATCTTGAAACCAATCTAATTTCATGGACATCCAAGAAAGTGTAGAAATTTTGAATAATATGACACTTATTCACAGAGATTATCCTGATTATCCTGATTATGCATAATACATAACCTCCTCTACATTGATCATCAATTTGCAGTATTAAAGAAACAATTGCATGCGCACATTGAAGCATCAGTCACACATATCAACACAATATATCACGGGGAAATCATACAGCTGAAAACCCCAACTATCTGTATATTATATTGATTGAGAACATGTAACAATACATAGTACAATACTCCTCACAAGTACTCAGTACTATCTCCACCTGTTACACACAAACTAGCCCAGATCTGAATCAATCACTGACTCAAATCTCCTCTGCTCCTTGCTTGCCTCCACTGTGCAATCCTGCATGAGAATATATGAGAATGGCTGATCCAAACTTGTATTTCCCTTGTGTTACACTACGCAATCCTCATTGGCAATCTCAATCCACTGATTGTGCAAATCTCATGCACAACTATAGTCACAACTGACAGCTGTCTTGCCCTTTCACTCACCTCTAACACTTGTCTCCACTGAATTGTCCATGCACTAAGTTAACTGATGTATCCTTCAGTTGATTCATGAGTTAATAATTAGTGAATTAATTAATAACTAATTCACATAACTCAACACTAGTGTATTTGTTAATTAGGCTAAATACAACTAGTTCACCTAAGTCAAACTGAACACAACTCCATCAACTCCTCATTCAACTCCACAGAATTCAATCACTGAAGTTCCAACTGAATTCCTCCATGCAATAGCTCAACTAACCCATAAGAAAAGCATATTTCCTTCTGGTAGTTGCATGTGCCACATCTGTAGCTAGAACTGAAGTGCTCCAAGAGAATAGGATAATGTTTATAGTCCAAATATTATTAAGAGCTAATAATATTCGACTGTTCTATATTTAGACTGGCAGTCTAAAAATAGACTCCGCCCATATGTCTAAAAATATATGTCTAAAAAATAGAGGTCCATATATTTTTACCAACATGACCAATCAGCCACAAATAGCATCCTGCAACTCATAGACCATGATCCATATGTCTAAAAATAGACTTTGCGCCAAAAATAGCTTGCAGGCCCACTTAGTGAAGGCGACTTCTTTTCACTAAGCTCCATCATCTTGTTGCATTTTCAACAGAAACAACCAATCATTTCAATATCTTCAGCAGAGAAATAATATGTAGCTTTCACATCAACAACATGTTAAGCAGTGTGGCTCAGAAGACTATTGACAGACTTTTCAAATGTTCTAAAGGAGCCAACTCTGATTTGTTGTGATAACAGTTTTGTAATTCAATTTTTTTTATCAAAAAAAAATTCTCTCATAAGAAAATCAAGCACATTGACACTCGTTTTCATTTCATCTGTGAGTTTGTCAATGATGGATACATATTACTTGCCTTTTGTGGTTCAAAAGGTCAACTTGCAGATATTTTCACAATGCCTTTGGGCAAAAATGTATTTGAATTTCAAAGAGAGACTAGGAATTGTAAGTTCCATTAGTAACTGTTGACATTAGGAGGGGTGTTGAGATATTAATCTCATTGTTTGATAGGTGTCATTATATTTAATTCCATTGTCTACTAGGTGTCATAGTCAGTGTAGATTTAGTCTAGTTTAGTCGAGTTTCACTCAAGTAATTTATTGTCGATGGTTCCTACCTAATCTATTTAGTTGTTTTCAATGACGATAAGATAGTTTAACTCCATTTACGTTTGCCCCTCTTCATTTCTTGTCAAAATTAATGTAATAAAACATTAAGGAAATTATGTTTGTAAGTCTTGGGGCCTTGTTTTCTATTTCAGTTTTCTGATTCTTAATACTCTGTGACTCGACGCCTTCTACAAACATGAGTAATGAATTGAATTTGTATGGATTTGTCAGGACATGTTCACTGTTGGAATGGAGACCACGACCATTACATTAAAATAGGAAATGAGTGAGCTACTTAGAAATCCACATGGAATGAAGCTATTGCAGGAAGAAATTGAATGTACAGATGGAAAACGTTGCAAATTTCACGAGTACTCAAATGTCGCAAGCATGAAATACCTCCACAGCATGGTGAGAGAGACACTACGATTATACCCAATAGGGAAACTAGGGGTTCCACATGAACCTTCAGAAGCCTTGACATTAGGAGGATATTATATAACTAAAAAGCATTGTTAATGGTGAATTTGTGGGCAATAGGAAGGGATCACAACGTATGGGCGAAATATGCTTCAAAGTTCAAGCTAGAGAGATTTATGGAAGAATTAAGTGGCATAATGATTTTATAGACTTAAAAAATACTCAAGAATTCACGATGTTTCCATTTTAGGGATGAAGGAGAGGATGCCTAGGGGCCCCTATGGCTATTCCAACGATTTCTCTTGCATTGGCTCAATTGCTACACCCTTTTAACTAGATTGTTGAAGGTGATACATCCCAACTGGATATGAAGGAAGCACATGCAATGCCACTACTGAGAGAAATTCCTCTCTTTCCATCTCCTGGCTTGAGGTTGCATCGAGTTGTGTTTAGAATTTGTAAAATTAAGAATACATATTTTTGTGTCAGCTAGGGTCTTTTCAACAACTTTAGCGTTTACCAATAGATTCTTTAATGTATTGTTCTGAGTGGTTAAGGCGATGTGTTGTGTCTAGTGGTTCTGTTGGGTGTTATGGCGATTACGAGATTCAAATTATGTTTAAGTAAATTATGTAAATATTGTAGTCACCTTCCTATATTTCAAATGTGTATCGACATTGGTAAGCCTTAATGTTTTCATTGATTTATGATCTAGTTCCTTACAAAGTTGTTAATATTGCATTTTATTTTTCGTTTTCTTGTATACATAACCTTCCATTAATATAATTTAAATTTCTTGTTGAAAGTAAATGTATTTTAATATTAAAGATTCATCTTAACTCTAAATCTATCTGTAACACCCTCCTCCCAAATCTACCCAAGCAACTGGCCAATAGGGATAAACATGCCACTATGGTATTATTTCGCCTCCTAAGTCATTTTAAGGAAGTGGAACCTACGTAAAAACACCATACAGACATTCAACGTCAACACTAGGACCCCGAGGAACCAATCCAACCTTTCTGCCAACCAACCCCTACGTCCCATTGAGCTTTTGGACCACTTGAGCTTTTATGCTATGGGCATGCCAGCATCCAAGGACCTTTCTATTCCCTCACATGACTACAAGCCAGTGTCCAGGGACTCTTTTTGTCAACAATGTGTACACATCGGAAGGATTTGAGCCACTTTTTCTGGTCCATAGCCCAGGTCACTACCCAGAATTGAATGACATCTTCAAAATAGTAAAATAACAAGGAAATGATAGTATAAATGGAATCACTTGAATGCTACCTTGACTGGACCCCTACTAGCCATGACAAAAATTTCTTCAAACGTATCATGAATATGTAATCTACGAGTGTAAATAACATATTTGAGCATATGAGTCTCATACTTAGCTACGAATCACTAAGAGACATTGATGCCTCAACATATTAACTACCATTTCATCCATTAGGTCATAGATAGGTTTATCATTCATTTACAAGTAAAAAAATGATGAGAGACATAATAGATACTGTTATAAAACACATATATAACCAACATAATAGTAGCAAAATTACCAATGAAATAACATCCATATAAACTACATATAATGTAGTATAGTACTCATAGAAATACAAGGAAAAATAACCTCATATTCATGATGCAGAATCCAAACCTGGGATGGGACTTCCACGTTCCACCCGACCATAGAATGGTTGAGCCAAATATCTCTTTAGTCATTCACCCCTGTGCCATATTCCAAGCATGAATGTGGGATCTCATAGAACACATCAATCCAAAACCATCGAGGGCTTCCAGAGGCCAACCACTTCAACCCATCAAATAGTGATTCCACCTCACGGTTGAACATCACATAACCATAATCAGATTGGTCTCTATCCCAACCATCTAGTGCTCTAGAGCATTTGTTCTAACCAGGGCTCCAGTACTAGTAACTCAACCCACAGTTGCAACGAGGCTCCAAGGCATTTGTCCAACCAAGGCTCCAAGACTAGTAACTCAAATTACCAAGGGCTCTAGAGCATTTGTCCAACCAAGGCTACTGGACTTGTAACTCAACCCAAGTTGTTACAAGGCTCCACGGTGTTTGTCCAACCAAGGCTCCAGGAACTAGTAACTCAACCCAAGTTAGGGAAAGAGGACAAACAACCAAAACAAAACAAGTAAATAAACCCACAATCTCCATGGTTATAGAGGAAATGGCAAGGTTAGGCAATCCACTATCAATCTAGGCAATCCTCTATGCGAGTGATAGATCATGACCAATAATCCACATGCATATGCCAAAACTAGTGAGGAAAACATGCATGCAACTCGGTAACTGCAAGAAAATCTTGCTATAGTTGATGATCCTGATGTCCTCTTGTGCTTTCTTTCTCCTCCTTTTCCTGCTTTCTCCAAAAATCCAATTATGCCACACCCTCCAATATTGCTCCATGAAAATTCTAAGTCTCCAAGAATATGAGAGAGTGAGAGAGAGAGAGAATAACGAGAGAGCTCCAAAACTGAAGTAACAAAAGGTTACCAACTCATCCTCAAAAGCATTTTTATGAATGAGGCCATTTTTTCTTCATTTTCCATTATTTTCCTTCATTTTCCTCCTCACATACA
The DNA here is from genome assembly GCA_000404065.3 of Pinus taeda. Classification (NCBI taxonomy): domain Eukaryota; kingdom Viridiplantae; phylum Streptophyta; class Pinopsida; order Pinales; family Pinaceae; genus Pinus; species Pinus taeda. The sequence continues at coordinate 64,941 of APFE031536869.1, read as the reverse complement.
ACTTGTGGCCTTTCACCTCCATTTTCTCCTAATTTCCATTGTTTTTCATAAATAAGTGTGCCAAAAATGCCAGTTTTCCTTTCCAAAGCCTAAGCCATTACCTTAGCCAGTGATAACCAAATGAACGCCCACACTAGTATTTCTTGCCCAACGTTCATCCTGGAATAAATGTTCTATCAACCATAGTTGTTATTCTTCCCTTTATTAACTTTTATACATGGAATTTTCACCAGGGTTGTTAGAGAACCCTCCCCCTTGGGGGAACACCAACTTCGATGTTCAAAAACACCTATAACCACAAGAATATTGTAAGAAAAATATAATGTCGATGGAGCTTTATAACTTAGCTTGATGGAGTATTTACAATGATCAACTTGCTGAGAAGCAAACAAACATCAAAACATAAAATCGTAACATCATATTGAAACGACACCCATACCTCTTATTTGAGCCTTATAATAGAGCTCATGATGATATTTACATCCATATACATATGTACATATAAAAAAATCACCAACATATACCCAAACATATACCAAAAAATATACCAAGACATATACCAAAACACTATACCAAAACACCATGCCAAAACTGCTTTGCCTCAACTGCCAAACAATGAAGGATATATGGCTCACATCTAATATACCATATCCCATGTAGCTTCATTTGGCCAAAATTTGTTCCATTTCACCTTAACTTTCTTTATTTCTTTGTTCAGGAGCATGAGCACCATTATCTGCAATATACATTGAGGCTCTGGTAGGAATTCTCCATCTGGGTCCACCTGCAATATAGACCGACCAATCACATGATGAACATCTCTAAAATACTTCTTAAGCAATGAGACATGGGAAACATCAACGAATTTCATTGTTGGAGGTAGTGCAAGTCGATAGGCTACTAGCCCAATCCTCTCAATAGTACTAAATAGTCCACAAAACCATGGTGCCAACTTGGCACATGATCCAATCCACAAGGAGATCTTCTTTGGTTTGATATGAAAGTACACTTGTTCCCCAACCTCTAACTCCTTGAAAAACATGTTTCCATCTCCATAACTCTTCTACCTATCCTGTGCTACCTTCAGATTCTTCTTTATAACTTGCATTTCTTGTTCTATGTTTTCAAATGTGTCTGGTCCAATCAAGATCCTGTTAACTGGATCACTCCCACTAACATGAGTATTGCAACTATGCCCATACAATGCCTTGAATGGACTCATCCTTAAAGATTATTGATACCATTTGTTGTAAGAGAACTCTACCAGTGGAAGGTACTCTTCCCACTTTCATTGTTGATGCATCACATACATCCTCAACATGTCCTCTGATACCCTATTGACCCTCTCTATCTGTCCATCTGTCTCTGGATGATCAACTATATTGAAGGCCAACTTTGTGCCCAAACCTACAAATAACTCCTTCCAAAACTTGGAAATGAACTTTTCATCCGTGTCTGACACAATATTCTTTGGAACACCATGCAATATGACCACATCTTTTATGAATACCTATGCTACATCGCTAGCTAACATTGTTGACATCACTGGGATGAAGTGTGCAACCTCTTTCAACCTGTCCCAAACAACCATGATGGAATCATGTTCTCTCACTATCCTCAGAAAACATATGATGAAGTCCATGGAAATGACCTCCCATTTCTACTCTGGAATTACAATCAGCTGTAGTAGTCCACTTGGATGTTTACACTCTGCCTTCACACACTGAAAATTAAAACACCTAGTCGCAAACTCTACTACATCCCTCTTCAGGTTCGGTCAATAATAAAATATCTTTACTACGGTCAGTGTCTTCTGATAATTTGGGTGACCTGAATATGGGTTCTCATGAAACTCTCTCAAGATCACCTTCTTGAGCTCACTACTTTTCAACACATATATCCTGTCTCTGAATATGACCAATCCATTTGTTATAAGGCAATAGTCCACATCTTGTTCACTTGCACCTATACCTATACATATACTTGTCACTATACATGTACCTGTGCTACCACCTATACTTTTACCTTTACTCTACTGCAACATGTGCACAATCTCCATATGTCTGACATCCTGATGACCTACGTGCAAAATCCTATCCTATAATTCTGTGCCAAAGGAGCTCATAGACTCTAAGTCATTTACCTGTATCTTCCTTCTAGGAGCATCTGCCACTCTTTTCTCTTTACCTTTGATGTACCTAATCTCAAAATCAAAATCATTGATCATAGCCAACCATCTATCTTTCCTACCATTCAGATTCAGTTGGTCAAATAGCAAACCACTGTGATCACTCATCAATGTAAACTTCCTACCCAGAAGATAGTGTCTCCACATCTTCAATGCATGTATAATCACTGCCAACTTAAGATCATTTGTGGGATAGTTCTTCTCATTCTCATTTACTTTCCATGACTCATAGCATATCACTTGTCCATCCTACATAAGGACTCCACCAAGTCCTTTCGTGTAAGAATTTGTGCATACTACAAACTTTTTGTTTGGATCTGCAATCTTTAACACCGGTGCATGTGTCAACAACTACTTAAGCTACTCAAAACTAGCCTCACACTCCTCTATCCATTTCAACTTCTTACCTTTCCTCTACAATGATGTGATAGGATAAGAAATCTATGAGAAGTTCTTGATGAACATCCTATAATAGCCTACCAACCTGATGAAAGATGTCACCTCATCCACATTCTTAGGAGCTACCCACTCCATGATGGCCCTTATATTTTCTAGATCTACTGTAATTCCCTTGTTGGAGACAACATGTCCCAAGTAGTGTACCTCAGTCAAAAAGAAACTAAAGTTGTTGAGCTTAGCATACAACTACTGTTCTCTCAACAATATGAGCACTGCTGCTAAGTGCTCAACATGGTCTTCCTCATTTTTAGAATATACAATAATATATCATTAATGAACACAATAACAAACTTATCCAAATACGGATGAAACACATTATTCATCAAGCACATAAATGTAGATAGAGAATTACATAAAGCAAATGGAACTACAACAAACTCATAGTGCCCATACCTGGTCTATAAAGTTGTTTTGTAACTGTCCTCCTCTTTGATGTGTACCTGTTGATATCTGGATCTCATATCAATCTTCAAGAAAATTGTTTCTCCCTTCAACTGATCAAACAAGTCATCAATATTTAACAACGGATACATGTTTTTGATGGTCACTTTTTTCAACTGCCTATAGTCAATGCATAATCTAAGAGTGTCATATTTCTTCTTCACAAACAATATCAATATGCGCCATGGTGATACACTTGGTATAATGTATCCCTTGTCCAACATTTTCTTCAACTGTAGCTTCAACTCAACCAACTCAAGTGTGCTCATATTGTAAGGTGCTTTTGATGTTGTAGCTGCCCCTAGCATCAACTCAATAGAAAAGTCTACCTCCATGTGAGGTAGAAACCCTGTCATGTTCTCAAGAAATACATCCTTGGACTGCTATAAAACTGGGTACCTTCTCAACACATATGCATCCTCAACTTATTTACCCTTGTCACTAGAAATGTGCACTGTAAATAACATACACCCCTTCATGTGACTACGCTTTGAGTACATAGTTGTCACCATCCTAACTGATGTGGATTTCTTCTTCCCTTGCAATATTCTTGGTTCCCCATTGTCATCAACGTAGTCAATGGATTTTTCATAAAAATCCACTTTGGTCCTATGAAGATACTACCAATACATGTCGAAGAACATACTACATGATCCCAATGATAATACATTCAGATGTGCTACAGTAGGCATACCATTCAAATCAAATGAAAAAAATATTACCCAATTATGAACTCGCTTCTTTGTGCCTATAGCCAACTACACTAACTAAGATTATGAATGCAATTGCTTACTTAAACCACACTTGATCACAAAGCTTATCATCCATCTCAATGATAGATGCCTGATGGTCTACTTGTTTATTATCCAATGATGCATAAATACGAGGAACACTCTCAGAAGCATCCCCAAGAATCTATGCATCATGCGCTCTATATATCATAGGCCTACCACACTGATAATGTGGATAATCTCTCCTACGATGATCCCCTCCACAAGCCCAACACCACATGGGTTCCTTATTCTACACCTTAGATCGATGTCCCTGCCCTCTATCTGATGCATTGAACTTCTTAAATGGTGGAACATTCCCTTTATTATCTGTACCCTAGGTCTTGCTCGTTTCTTATCCTATTTTCCTTTTTTCCTTACATTACCTTTCCAATCTAGCTTAGTCTTAGATCTGTGCTTCGATTGTTCATAGTAATACCTTAGCTTTTGAATGACCTCCTGCAATGATCTAGTCTCATCGAACTCAATCCTATCTTTGAATGCAATCGACAATCCACTAATGAAACTATGAATCTTGGCCTTCTCCTCTGTGAGATAAGGCACATACGTCAGTAACTCCAAGAACCTATTAGTGTACTCATCATCTGTCATAGATCCCATCTTTAGCTCATAAAATTATTTCTACCTATCATCAAAGTGTATCTATGAAAAATACTTCTTCTTGAATATCCTCTCAAACTCACTCCAAGTCAAGTCTTCCTCATGAATACATCTAACATTATTCATGTCTTCCCACCAAATGTTTTCTTTACCTTTGATTCTGGAGGTAGCTACTATGGACTTCATGTTCTCTAAATAGTCATGTAACTTGAAGAAATTCCTCATGCCGAGAAATCATGCCTCTGCATCTTGTTGTTTCTTCATTTCTCAATCAAAAGTAGGTTTCTTTGATTTCTTAATCTCAGCTGGTAAGTATCCCCTATCACACCTCCTACAGAGATGATAATGATGACAATCATAGTTCCTATGTGAATCAAAACTAGAATAATACATGTGTCTATCCCTTCTCTTCTCTAGAGTATCCAAAAATCTTCCATATCTAACTGTGTCATCTCTATCTACCCTGTGACCACCATGTTACCTACTACCATATGCCCCATTAGTTATGTTCTCCTGCTCATAGCTGATACGACGTCATTGTTGTCACTACAAATCTGACAAACTCTGAAGTATCACTACATTTACCTCTACTTGTTTCTCCTATGCCTGTATGATTATGTCATTATTTTCCTTACAACTCCTTATTCCTTCCTTTATGATTCTCAATGTATCTACCAAATCATAAGAGTTCTTAACACTATACTATTCATTTCATTCATAGGGAGAGTCTTTGTAGTCTACCATCATACTAACATTTAACCTTTCTTCTTGCAAGTATATTATGTCAGCTAAACCAAATCGCAATAAACCAACGTACCATAGTATAGATCGGGGAGGATACCTTGTCTCCAAGATAGACAAATCAGTATGATACATGTATAACCTAATCATGATAGCATATAGAAACATAACACATAAGCATATAACCATGCAACCATCATTCTAGCTAGGGTCCAATCATCAATGCATGAGCTTATCAAAAACTTATACCACAACCTCATGCATGACAAAACCACTACATAATTGTACACTTCACCACATGAAAACATTAACATGCATAAGAAATGCGTAACCAACGATGCACATGTAATCAAGAATAAAAAGACAATACTTGTAACCAATATTACAAGGATAACACATGTAACCAAACATACAAGAATGCAAACAAACATACAATAATGTAACCAAGAGACATATAACTACATGTAACCAGTGATACACTCATAATGATGCACTACACAATCACAACATCAACTTCCACATGGTGACATCACTACAATCATGATCAATATTATGCAAATGCAACAATCACATGGAATGCAAGTGTAAGAGACACACATGAAACTGACATGCATGCATGACCAACACATAGCCCATCTAGTCCAAGGATGAACCATGTTCTAATACTACTCTATAACACCCTTCTCCCACATCTACCAAGAAACCGACCAGCCTGGATAAACATGCGACGAGAGGTCACTTTCATATGATTCGACCTCCTAAGTCACGTTAAAAAGTGGAACAGACAAAGAAAAACCATACAAACATTAAACATCAACATTAGGACCCTCATGAACCAATCCAACCTTTATACCAACTAGCCCCTGAGTCCCACTGAGATTTTGGACCACTTGACCTCTGGAGGCTCTCATGCTAGGTTAAACAAACTCCCTTTCTTCCAAAAAATCGCACTAAAGACAACTCCTTTTCTTTCTAGCATGAAACATGAAGGTCAAACAAATGAAGGTTCATTGTATTTTTGTATTAAGTTAAAGTTTTGTTGGGTTGTCTTATATTCTTTCCACGACTAGCCCACGTAGTTAACTGGGGGATTAGAAGGGGGGCGAAGCCCCCCCTTTGTTGCACCGATTGCGTAGCGAGGGGAGTCACAAGGGGTTTGAGGGGTGTAGGTAACCCCACTCTATGGGGTCTAGTGCAGCACCCTGGAAAATTTTGGTTTTGGACCCTATATTAGCTTGGGCGGACCTACCTATGGGTTTGTACAGGTTTTTTGCACATGGTTTTGGATGCGATGGTTTTTGGTCCATGGTTTTGGACGCGATGGTTTTTGGTCCATGTTTTTGGACGTGATGGTTTTCGGTGCATGGTATTGGATGCTTCGACATGGATAAATATGTATTGTAACATTGAAAGGAACGTAATGAAAAATCAAGCTGGTAGTCTCAGTTTTGGGATCCAAGGGAAAATGTCTGTGCATATATGTTTTATGTGTTATGCTCTCGCATTGTTTATTTTCTAAGTTTTAGAATTCATATGAAGGTAATTTCTGTATGGGGTTAAAACCTACAAGTTTCACATTAAAGCATATGTTATTTTTTACGAGTCCCGAAGCTTCACGTTCAAAGGGTTATTCTAAGTTTAAAAAAAAAGAGGAGTAATTTGTTTAAAATATTTTTTTTAAAAGATTATAAAATAAAAGGGAGCTTATTCTATTTAATTTTAAGGAGAAGAATTTTTTGTTTAATTTTTTTATTTTTATTTTTATTTTTTATGAAGGGTTTTTTAAAAAGGACAGGAGCCTAGTCTATAAAACAAAAAAACATAATTTTTTAATAAAATAAGAGGTTTTGTTTGATTTTTATTTTTATTTTTTTTAAACTAATAAGGGGAATTAGAAAAAGAAAACAAAGTGGTACACATTTATATTTGAAGAAATGGATTTCTGAAATGTTTTTCCACAGACCCCGATTTTGCTAGGAAAAAATTACGAGTTTTGGTCTTTAAGGATGAAGATAGTTTTGCAAGCCCAAAATTGTTTGGATACCTTGTAGAATGGTTACATAGAGCCGACCCAAGAATAATTATCAATCATGAACAGTCATTAGAGTAATGCCACTACAGAAATAAGAAAGAAAGAGCACAAAAACAAAACTCAACTGATGACTTTATCTTCGATAATATTACTAACGCATCAAAAAGAAAATAAACTTGATATATTTTGAAAGTTGCGTATTAGGGTAATGATATATTGAAAATTGAAAAATTACATATATTTAGATCTCAGTTCGAAACTCTGAAGATGGCTAACAGAGAGAATGTCGACGAGTTCATGACTAGAGTCATGGCCATAGTCAATGAGTTCAAACTCATTGGTGAAATAATTATAGATCAAAAGATTGTTGAAAAAGTCCTTTGAAACCTACCTAAGAAATATGACATGGTTATAACAACCATTCTGGAATACACTGATTTTACAACTTTCTTAGTAGAATAGTTGACTCGAGCACTTATGACACATGAAACAAGACTTAACTTAGTAGAAGATTCCATGGAACAAGCATTCAAAGAACAATTTTCGTTTGGCGGAGGCATAAGATATAGAGGAAACAACTTGCGAGACATAGATCGAGGCAGAGGCAAATCATAACATCATTGTTCAACAGAGCAACCGAGACCTTCACAAAACCAAACAGAGAGAAGTAGAACATGGAGCAAATTGAATGTCCAATTCTATTACTGCAAGAAGTTTGGGCATTATGAACATGAATGCAGAAAGAAATAGTCAGATCAATAAAGAGGTAATGCCCATCTCTCCAAAAATCAAGGAGAATCCTCTAAAGCAAAGTTTCTTTCCTACCGTATTTCTGAAGAGAGTTACAACAAGGACCTTTGGTTGCTGGACAGTGGCTGCAACAATCATATGATAGATAACAAAAATCTACTTTCTTGCATTAATGCTGCCATAACATCTAAAATTAATCATGGTGACCATTCCTGTATTAAAACTGAAGGGAAAGTAAGTGTCCTTGTCCTTACCAAAAATAATTAAAAAAAATACAAACCTGATGTTTATTATGTTCCACATCCAAAGCATAACCTCGTTAGTGTAGGTCAAGTAACGAAACATGGTTATGATGTAATATTCCAAGGGAACACATGCTATATCTATGACAAACCTCCTAACAGAGTACTAATAACAAAGGTTGAAAAAACCAAGAATAGGGTGTTTCGCTTGACACTAAGAAGTCGAAATCTGTCATAGTCTTTTGCCCACAATGTGTCAAGAATAGATGAGTGTCAGCTATGACATTCAACGTATGTGTATCACTATGAAATATGTATTCTATCCAAGCATAAAAGAGATAGATTTCCCACATCTTCCTTTAGATCAAAAGGGCCTTTAGAGCTAGTCCATATAGATATATGTGGCCCAATGTAGATGTTGTACCTCTGAGATAGTAGTAGGTTAGCTACCAATGCCAGAGCATCTAAAATAATTGTTTTGGGGTTTTTGGTTTTAATTTTAAAAGACCAATGAATGAAGATAGATGTAGAATTGAAGTAATTAATCCTTTGGATAATATTAATATCTGAGTAGAGGGATACTATAAGACTTTACACAGTGATATAGATCAAAATAGTGGTGAGTAGAAGACAACAAAAGATATGATTATCATAGTTTCCAAACTGTAAAATAGAACAATCATAAGTTGAAAAACCTTCTAAACTACGTTTGAAAGGTTCAAGGCAATATACTTAAGCTTACACAATATGCTGATGATTTATTGATTAGAGGGCATTAGCTAAACAGATAGTTCATTAATCCACTGTATTAATAGATGATCACTTCAGGAGATTATAGGAATCAACTGAGACACCAATTGTTCCAACCTAGATATCTCTATAAGTCATAAGCATATGAAGAAAAACATAATTATTAACAATTGGAAAAAATTATAGGATAACACAAACTATGTGAAACCAAAGTTAGAATCCCCCGCTTTGTATTAAGGTTCCAGAAAAACTGAGTACAATAAGTGTCTGCAAAAGCTTCCTTCAAAGGTGGCTTCCAGGTTCAAAGTAGCATGAACAGTAAAAAATTTACAAGCAATGAATAATGAACTTTCAACTTCGAACCATTAATAACTTGAGAAGGGAGTTATTTATACAATAATAAAACTAAGAAATATCCTAAAACTGATTAATATTTATTCTAGGAAAGGAAAGATCCTCATACAAGAAGATAGGGGTAGCTGTTGAACTGCTTCTTGTTGTCCCCTTTTATTTTGGTTGTGCTGGATTTGTTGTTTGATATTTTGCGCTTTAAGCTGCTAAATCATTTGTATCCTTTGCACTAGTTGATTCCTTCAGTTTAATCTTTCATTTGATATCCGTTAAACTCTGTAAATATCCTTTAACCTTGTTGAGTTACCTTTACTGTTTCTTTTTACCTTTACAGTGCATTTTAGGTTTTTACTGTGTTTTTTCAACAATAAATCCTTTTTGATTTTATGTCACGTGGAAAAGTCATTTGATGTGATCTTCATATTTGTCTTCTGACTGTACACGGGCTTTTCTTTGCAAGCCTAGAACACTGAGTCTTTACCTACAAAACATAGAGACTATTAAGAAAAACAAGGGTGACAGAAGGTCTTCAATTGTATTATAGAGGTTGAAAGGCTATTGGAAGGAGTCCATAGCGTATTGGAAGGTGAAACTATGGCTTTTTAGTTGCATAGGCTTATGGAGGGTTCACTGTGTAAAACAGGCAAAAACAGAGCAAAATGGTCATTTTGCGTTTAAATGGAAAAACAATCTTTTATTTGAAGTATGGAAGAAATGAACAATGGATATTTTGTCGTTATGTGGGAGTTGGTTTTAATCACACCGATTATAAGGTGTGGGTAGTTTTGGGAAGGGTTCACCTGATACAATATGAGCCTGACACGTAGCAAAGGAGGACAATGAAAAACCGCCTTTGTAGTGGGTAATACCCGTGCAGAGAGTCAACCCGAAATTTGCCAAGGGCTATTGGATTTGGATGGATTAGATCAGATGGCAGCGGAGCGAAGGAGTAGTATGGAGGGTACAAATGATTATATGTGGCTGTAATGGCTGTATTATGGGTTAAAAATGTGATTAGCGTGGTTTAATTAGAGGTTTAGTTATTTCTTTGTTTAAATCATAAAAACGATTTAACAAAGAAAAACTTTGCAAAACGCATATGGCGAATTTGAAATAACATAAATGCAGGATGATAATGATATCGGGTCCGGGTTTATATCACATATCGCAATCACAGTTTTAGCAGAGGATGACCCACCGCAAAGGAATGCGATAGGCGCTGGGTGCGACGTGGGAATAAATGATATATGATATGTCATCAGGTTTGGGTCCCAATCCCAATCGAAGATCAAAATGGTGGAGGGTTATTGCATTAGCCAGGACTTGCGATGGATGGATGTGATATGGCGATGAACTACAATATATAATGCACCGAGTCTGTCGCGTATCACATATCGCAATGTGGAGGATATATGTTATAGCTGGGACTTTGCGATGGATGCGAATGCGATATGGCGATAGATTATGATATATATAGCGTCGGGTCCGGGCCCATTGTTGATCACATATCGTAATCGGAGCATATGAAAGGCTTGCGATGCGACAATATTGCGATGTGATATTAAATACATAGTTTTATTATAAAACTAAGGTTTTGGGTTATTTTATAAAGGAGCTAATATATACGGGAAAAGGACCTTTAAGGGTTTAATACGCCAAGGTTAGTGTTAATATGAATATGAACACAAAAGGGTAAATATATGCGAAAAGGGGAAATATAGGCGGAAAAGAAAATTATAGGCAAAATATGATGTGGAAAGGGGAAATACTAAGTATTATGCTTTTTCATGGCTTATTTTCTTTTCATATATGCATCAATACTTAGGGAAAACATATTTTTGTGGGTTTTTTTTTATGTAAAAAGGGATTTTATATGGGATTTTCACTTCTCCTATGTAAAAAGGATTTTGACCTTAGGAAAAGGGGTTTTTTGTGGAAAATGAATGAATATGAATGTATGAAGGTAGGAAGGGGAAATTAGTGAATATAAGGATGAATAGGGATGAATGGGAAGTTAATTAATTGATCTAGTAGACCTTCATTTGCTTTGTGTAATTGCATCATGGACATAGGAACATATGGTAAAACATGATAATGTACCTTTTGTCCAATCAATAATCAAACTTCTGCAACCTTTCTTTACTTACCCTTTGCTTATCCTATCATTATTTCTTCACTTAATGGGTGCATTTAAGCTAGCAAACTCGTTTCCTTTATTTTTATTAACAAAATAAAACTATCTAAATCTACCCTTATAACCTCCAAGTGCTTAGATTAAACTGATGAGCACCTTCTTATTCTCTACTTAACTACTGATTTGCCAAGATTAAATAGTTTGGGTAGATCTTTCTTCTCTAACTATAATATCAAATTTAAAGCATGAAGCAGTCAAGATTAAATTGTTTGATTGTCATGGGTTGTGGCATTTAAAACAAGCTACACACCACCATTATTTTGCAGAAGTAGAGTAGTGGCATTTAGACTTGCTCACTTTCAGAGTTTATTTGTTTTCTTTCTATCCTAACATTTTATTTTTGCCTTGATTTTTTTAGAGCATCTACCTAACATTTTATTTGATATGGACATCATTATCAAGATATTTTCTTTTACTAACATTTTATTCGCTATTGTTATGTCCATATCCTAACTTAACATTTTTTCAAATATTCTATCTTATTAAAACCAAAAAATGCTACAACATTGGCTCCAACCAGGGACTTCTTTCTCTTCTAGAATGCAGAGAACTTGCAGATCCATGTGCCTTCTCCTCGGGCTATGGAGTCCTTGCTATAAGAATAGTCACACTGATATCTTGGAAAGTAAAGAAAACTGGAGTATTTACAATGAAAAATATATTAACTTCTTAGTACTAAATGTAATGTTTGAGAAACCTTCCATTTATAGGATAAGTGGAATATAGCCCCTCAATATTCTGCAGCACAAAACTGTTGTTACTCTTTACTTCAAGAATTGCTAAAGGTCCAAACCATCGATTGTCAAATTTTCCATGATTTCCTTTCTTTTCTCTCCCTGCATCCCATCTTAGTACTAGATAACCTTCCTTAAAATCCCTTTACATAACTCTTTTGTCAAACAAGACCTTCATCTTATTCTGATATTTACTCAATTTGTATTGAACTTCATCTCTATTTTCATTAAGCTCAATAATCTGATTTATTCTTCTTGACAAATCATTAGGTTCATATGTTGCATCTCGTAGGGATTTTAAAACATGGAAGGCCAAATTAGTAGGGAATATTGCATATTTCCCATAGACTAATTGAAATGGAGATTTTCTAGTTGACCTCTTTGGAGTAATTCTGTTTGCCCATACTACATAAATCAAATGTGAATCACAACTCTTCTTATGATCAACTAGAGTCTTTTTTATTACCTTTACCAGACTCTTGTTTGATGATTTTGCAAGGCCATTACCTTGAGGGTAGTATGGAGTTGAATGATGTAATAGAATCTTATATTTCTAGCAAAATTCAATCAATTTAATACTAGAAAAGTTGTTGCATTATCAGTTACAATTTGAGTTGGGCAACCAAATCTAGATAAGATATTCTCCTCAATAAAATTAATTACCACTGAATTAGTAGCATATCTGACTGGAACTACTTCCACCCATTTAGTAAAGTAATTTGTTCTAGTGAGGATCCTTCTATGCTAATTACTTGAAGTGGGTTGAATCTCTCCAACAAAATCTAATCCCCATTGACAAAAAGGTGCTGAAACTATTGATGGAACGACTGGAAGAGCTGCTAATTTTTGTTTACCAACAAACATTTGACAAGGAACAAAACCTCTTACCTTTGCCCCTACTTGTAAGAACAATGCAGGGCAATAGAATCCTCCCCTCATAATCTTGTATGTTGTTGCTCTCCAAGCATAATGCCCCCCACAAAATCCTGTATGAAACTGATCAATGATTCCTTCAGTTTCTGATTTTGTTAAACATAATAACAAAATATTCAATGGATATTTCTAGTATAAATTTTCAATTATGATGTAGTGCTTGACTAATTTTAACTTAAGGGTTTTACACTGGGTTTTGGAGAACGATGCTTGACACTCAAAATTGATCAAGAAATTTACAATATCTTGATATGAGTTTGACAACAAGAATTTTTCATCAATATGTATTGGACTGATCTGCTCTGAAGATATAGGTTCTTGTGGATTCTCCCCTTCTGCAAGGATAGAAGGTTCTTGTGTATTATTCCCTTGTATTTCTAAAACAAAATTGGTTCCAAGTACTTTGCAGTTGGATTCAGCTAGAAGCTTAGCTAATCCTTGACCTTTTACTAGCTTACTAGTCTTGATAATTAGATCAAACTCCATAATTTGAGTGATCCATCTACCTCTTTTCCCATCAGTGTCTGGTTGGGTTAAGACAATTTTCACAGCACTATTAGGGACATACGCAGTAATAGGTCTGTAAGACATACATTTTGAATGATTTCAAGGCTTGAATAAGGGCATATGGTTGCTTCTCAATGATGTCATACTTAAGCTCAACATCTCTCGTAACCTTGTTGTAAAAGGCTATGGGTTGATCATGGGAATCTTCATTTTTCTATAATAAAATAGCAGCAAGGGTTGTTTCAGAGGCAAAAGAGAAAATACTAAATGGCTTAGTATAATTAGGGCTGACTAAGGTGGGAGCTTCAGAGATAGCTCTTTTTATTTGTTCAAATTCATGCCTAGAAGAGGGAGTCCATTTGACTTCATGGTCCTTTCAGAGCATGTCTGTTATATCTTTTACAATCTCTGCGTAATTTGGAATAAATCACCTTAGAAAATTAATCTTGCCTAGAAAATCTTGAATCTCCTTCTTGTTTCTAGGTAAGGTCAATGTTTCAATGGCAGATACTCATTTGGGGTCAATTACTACTCCCTCCTTTGAAATAATATGGCCCAACAATTTTCCTTCTTTGACAACAAACAAGGACTTCTTAGGGTTCAATGATATCCCAAATTTTCTACACCTGTCAAAAACCTTCATCAAGTGCTTTAGATGTTTTTGATTAGTTTTAGAAAAAAAAGCTATGTCATCAAGATAAATAACCACAAATTTATTTACCTAACCCATAAATTCTATGTCCATAGCTCTCTGAAATGTTGCTTCAACATTGGTCAAGCCAAATGGCATTCTACCATACGTGAATGTACCCTAGGGTGTAGTAAAGGTTGTCTTCTCTCTGTCCACTATATCCACATTCACCTGATTGTAACCTGAAAAACCATCAAGCATAGAAAGTATTTCTGCTCCTGAAACCATTTGAAGTAACTGATCCATTTGGGCAAAGGATAATTATCTTTTAATGATGCCTTGTTCAAATTTCTAAAATCCACACACAGTATTATTTATCCATTTTTCTTTCTAACAGGAACTAGATTTGCAACCCAATTAGAATATCTAAGAGGGAGGATGATCTGAGCATCTAGAATTTTCTTAATCTCCCTTTCTATAGTTGGTAGAAGGGCTGGGTTTATCCTTCTAAGTTTCTGTTGATAACATTTTGCTTCTGGCTTCAAAGGAATATTATGATGTATTAATGAAGTATCATAGGTCTTTAAATCAATGTAAGTCCAAGCAAAAACATCCTTATAATTTTGCAGTAACTTAAGATATTGAGCTTTGATCTCAGGGTCTAGAGATGCAAATATTTTGATGTTTTTAATATCTTCATCAGTTCCAATGTTAATCTCTTCTATGTCATCTTTTGAAGAAATGGACTGAGGGTTTCGGAATACATCATTTTGATCAAATAATTTTTCTAAAGGAACGAGTCCCTTTGGAATAAAATTATTAGATAATTGAATAATGTCATGATTAGCAATTTGGGTTTTAAAATTTGAAGTATCATTTCCATCTGCATTTAAATTTATTTCAGCTCTATCTTCATCAATTTGTAGCAATGAAAATTCATCTATTACCTGCATAAATGATTTCAAATGTTCATCATCTTTGAATATTTGCCAATGTTTCAGATTATGGCCTATATTTGACTTGTATATATTAGAGTAGATCAGTATGATCAAGAATTTTAAAAGAACTAGTTGAAACAGTTAGGGCATCTGCGTGAATATTCTACTCTTTTGGAATATGAGTCAAATTAAAAGCATCAAAGAGGTTTTCAACTGAATCCCATACTTCATTTTAGTAGGACCTAAGTCTAAGGTGCTTGGTCTGGCAAGCATTTTTTACTTGCCTAACAATAAGTTCTGAATTAGTAAACACACTTAAGTTCTGAACCTTTAAGCTTTTTGCTAATTTCAATCCTAAAAGGAAAGCTTCATATTTAGCCACATTATTCGTAACTTTGAAATCTAATTTACATGATTGGGTTATATTTTCTTTTTCTGGTGAAATTAAAACAACTCTAGCTCCTGCCCCATCTTTCGTGCAAGAGCCATGAAATAATAGTTTCCAAATATCAGTTTTACTTGGTTCAAGGTTTTCAACTACCTATTCAATTTTGACTTGAGTTTTATGTTGGTTTTAGGTGAGTTGAAAACAACTAATGTCTTGATCTATTGCATAAATTGGATGATTCCTTGGTTGGTCAGTTTTACAAACAGTATGTACAAATCTTACCTCTCTATATAATCTTAATTTCTCTCCTCCATAAATAGGAATAGTAGCATATGACATATCCATCTATAGAGTTCCCCCTAGTTTGGCACAACAAGACCTAGAAAGGAGCATTCCAAACTTGGGAGGGATATTTGTGACAACAATATCAAGTACTACACTTTTCACTAGAATTTTGGCAAGGCTAACACTAGGTCCTTGATCAATCCTAAAGAGGGAACCCTTTTAGAATCAAAGGTGTACAGGTCACGGTAGGATTTAGTGATGTCGAGTTTCAAATGGTCCATAATGGATTTTGGCATAAGGTTGTGTGATGCTTCTAAATGAAGCATACAATTGTACAACATGGAAGCATCAACCGAGGTATTTTGAATCCATTTTGTGACTTGGCTTTTATAACCATGGTTTTTAGAAAGTTATGACAGTGGAATTGGGATATTAACCCTCTCTAATTCTTTTTCAACATTAAATGCAGTAAAAATGTCTTTACCAGCTTGGGTAGTATCAATTGACTGATCTAATGGCTGAATAAGCATTGTTTGAGCTTCAATAGTTCTGGTACATGGTTCAATTATTGGATTTTCCTTTGGAGGTCTCCCAGGACCAGGCATAGGCCTAAGATCATATCTCTTGTTTAATTCTGCAATTAAAAATTTAGAGAAAACATGATATTTAGAGACCTGAGAAGCTTCCTGATCTTCTTGAATCTGATTCTATTGTAAGAGAGGAATGATGACTGTTTGATTGGAAGAAGAATCCATACTATTAATATCTTCATTCATTGTAATAGTATTATCATCAGGTTGTTGGTCATCTATCAATAGAGGAGTAGGAACCTGTTGATCATTGGTAGGTCTCTGAAGAATTTGTAGTGGTTGGTTTCTTTTATACGATTTTGGCTTTGGGGCCTAGTAATTGCTTGTTGTATTGTCCTAGGTTTGGTCCCAATCTTTGAAATCATATTTGATAGGTTTCTAAGAAGAGATGTTATTTCATCTATTTTTGAGTCTTCTGATTTAGTCTTAGAGGAACTGGAGGCTTCTTGAATAGATTTGAGTTTTCTTTGGGCCTTTTCTTCCTTAAGTTTCAATGAAGTTGAGGCTGCCCTATTTGCTTCTACTTCTATAGCATTAGTTTCCATATCTTCAAGAGTTCTTGAAGTTCTCTCACATAACATAACAACAAAGTCATCATAAAAAGTTTTAGAAAATCTAGACTTAGCTGCTGCTACAGGGGGCTTACAATCAGAAGGCATTTTGTGACAGAGTTTATTGAATCTTTTGATGAAATCTCATACTAGTTCACCAAAGTTCCTTTTAAGCCCTTCAAATTATGTGCGGAAGTAAAGATGATCCTTTTTCACACCCCATTGATTTTTAAATATGGTTGTAAGCTCATCCCAATTTCTAATGGAACTTGCTGGTAACTACCTAAATCAAATCCTCACATTTCCTTCAAGCGACCGTACAAACAATGTCATATAAATGTTTTCTTGTTCAATATTCGTGTTGTCTACAATGTCTAGGAAAGCTTGAAGATGGTCCTCAGCTGAGGGACCAGTTTCTCCATTGTACTTGGGAATGCATTTAAAGTATCTAGTTGGGAATGCATCAAGGTTATTAGGTAAGACTAAGGCATCATATTTAGCCTGTACAATAGGTCAGAAAGCCATGACAGCAGGTGGTGTATGAGGTGCTTGAGGTGAATGAGGTTGTCCAGGTGGAGTATGATGTGTTTGAGTGGATGTATAGGATGAAGAAGAAATAGACGAAGAAGATGGTGTTTTAGGGGTTGGTGAACTAGTTGGAGGTGAAGGAGGAGGAGATCTCATGAAAGACTTCAAAGGAGTCTTAAGAACTAAATTTGGGAATTCTAAAGGAATACCTTATTTTGATTAAAAGAGGATTGGTATATACAGAAAAGGTCTCCTCAGGTTGTTCAGATGAAGAAGCTTCAGGTTGTTAAAAAATGGAAGGGAATGGATAGGTGGTAGGGGATATGAAATCTGTGGGTTTATATTATGGTAGATTAACACCCAAATCAGATTTAGTTTTAGGTATCTTGGTGGTAGTGTGGGTCTTGGATGAGATTCTAATGAATGAATAAGGTAGGCTGACTTAAAATAAAATCTTTTATTTAGAAGTTTAACAATCCTAGGTGATAAATAGGAGTAATCAGGATCAGATGGAATATTACTATAGGCATCAAATGATTCTAATTCTTCAAATTGTAGGACCGAAGAGGAAGAAGAAGATGGTTGGTGTCCCCTCTTAGATTTAGCTTTTCTCGGAATCTTTTCAAGATCTGACAAAGGACTAACTATGTCACCTTCTAAACGAAATCTAGTATGTTTATAAGGTGCCAGCTTGGGAGTGTGGAGTCACTTAGGTGAATGGTTTTAAAATTCTAAATCCTTTAATCACCTTTAAAGGAAAAGAATGAAAGAATATCGTTGTCCCAAGGGAAACTTTAAAGAAATTCGAATCCCCAACAACGACGCCAGTCTAATGTTGTACCTCTGAGATAGTAGTAGGTCAGCTACCAATGCCAGAGCATCTAAAATAATTGTTTTGGGGTTTTTGGTTTTAATTTTAGAAGCCCAATGAATGAAGATAGATGTAGAATTGAAGTAATTAATCCTTTGGATAATATTAGTATCTTAGCAGAGGGCTGCTATAAGACTTTACACAGTGATATAGATCAAAATAGTGGTGAGTAGAAGACAACAAAAAATATGATTATCAAAGTTTCCAGACAATAAAACAGAACAATCATAAGTTGGAAAACCTTCTAAACTACATTCCAAAGGTTCAAGGCAGTATACTTAAGTTTACACAAGATGTTGATGATTTATTGATTAGAGGAGATTAGCTAAATAGAAAATTCATTAATTTATTCTCTTAATAGATGATCACTTCAAGAGATTATAGGAATCAATTGAGACACAAATTGCTCCTACCAAGATATCTCTATAAGTCATAAGCATATGAAGAAAAACATAATGATTGGAAATAGGAAAAACTTACAGGATAACACAATCTGCGTGAAACCAAATTCAAAATCCTCTACTTTGTATTAAGGTTCTAGGAAAACTGAGTACATCAAGTGTCTACAAAATCTTCCTTCAAAGGTGGTTTCTAGGTTTAAAGTGGCATGAACAGTCAACACTTTACAAGCAATGAATAATGAACTTTCAACTTTGAACCAATAATAACTCAAGAAGGGAATTATTTATAAAATAATAAAACTAAGAAATATCCTAAAACTGGGTAAGATTTATTCTAGGAAAGGAAAGATCTTCATACAAGAAGATAGGGGCACCTATTGAACTGCTTCTTGCTGTCCCCTTTTATCCAAGTTGTGTTGGCTTTGTTGTTTGATATTTTTCCCTTTAAGCTGCTAAATTGTTTGTATCCTTTGCGCTGGTTGATTCCTTGAGTTTAATCTTTCATCTGATATCCTTTAAACTTTGTAAATCTCCTTTAACCTTGTTGAGTAACCTTTACTATTTCTTTTTACCTTGACAGTGCATTTCAGGTTTTTACTATGTTTTTTCAATAGTAAATCCTTTTTTATTTTATGTCACATGGCAAAGTAATTTGAGGTGATCTTCATATTTGTCTTTTGACTGTACACAGGCTTTTCTTTGTAAGCCTGGAACACTGAGTCTTTACCTACAAAATACAGAGATTGTTAAGAAAAACAAGGGTGACAGAAGGTCTTCAATGGTTTTATAGAGGTTGAAAGGCTATTGGAAGGAGTCCATAGCGTATTGGAAGGTGAAACTATGGCCTTTTGGTCACAGAGACTTATGGAGGGTTCATTGTGTAAAACAGGAAAAAATAGAGCAAAATGGTTATTTGGTGTTTAAATGGAAAAACAATATTTTATTTGAAATATGGAACAAATGAACAATGGCTATTTTTTCATTATGCGGGAGGTAGTTTTCAACACACCACTTATAAGGCGTGGGCGATTTTGGGAAGGGTTCACCTGATACAATATGAGCCTGACACGTAGCAAGGGAGGACGGTGAAAAACCGCTTTTTGGGCAGGTAATACCTATACAGAGAGTCAACCTGAAATTTGTCGAGGGTCGTTGGATTCATATGGATTAGATCAGACGATAGCGGAGAGAAGGAGTAGTATGGAGGGTACGAATGATTAAATATGGCAGTGATGGCTATATTATGGGTTAAAAATGTGATTAATAGGGTTTAATTGGAGGTTCAGTTATTTCTTTGTTTAAATCATAAAAACAATTTAACAAAGAAAAACTTTGCAAAACGCATATGGTGGATTTGAAATAATATAAATGCGAGCTGATAATGATATCGAGTCTGGGTTTTATATCACGTATCACAATAGTAGTTTTAGCGGAGGATGGTCCATTGCAAAGGAATGCGATAGGCGCGAGATGTGACTTGGGAATAAATGATATATGATATGTGATCAGGTCTAGGTCCCAATCGCAATTGGAGATGACAATGGCAGAGGGTTATTACATTAGCTGGGACTTGCGATGGATGGATGTGAAATGGCAATGAACAATGATATATAATGCATCGGGTCTGTCACACATTGCATATTGCAATGCAGAGGATATATGTTATAGCTGGGACTTTGCGATGGAGGTGGATGCAATATGGCGATAGATTATGATATATATAGCGTCGGGTTCGGTCCCATCGTTGATCGCATATCGCAATCAAAGGATAGAGCATTCATATGAAAGTCTTGTGATACAACAATATTGTGATGCGATATTAAAATACATATTTTTATTATGAAACTAAGGTTTTGGGTTATTTTATAAAGGAGCTAATATATACAAGAAAAGGACCTTTAAGGGTTTAGTACTCTAAGGTTAGTGTTGATATGAATATGAGCGGAAAATGATAAATATATGCGAAAAGGGGAAATATAGGTGGAAATGGGAATTATAGGCGAAATATGATGCAGAAAGGGGGAATACTAACTATTATGCTTTTTCATGGTTTATTTGCTTTTCATATATGCATCAATACTTAGGGAAAACATATTTTTTGTGGGTTTTTTTATATAAAAAGGGATTTTGCATGGGATTTTCACTTTTCCTAGCAAAAGGGTTTTGACCTTAGGAAAAGGGGTTTTTGGTGGAAAATGAATGAATATGAATGTATGAAGGTGGGAAGGGGAAATTAGTGAATATAAGGATGAATAGGGATGACAGGGAAGTTAATTAATTGATCTAGTAGACCTTCATTTTCTTTGTGTAATTGTGTCATGGACATAGAAACATATGGTAAAACATGATAATGTACCTTTTGACCAATCAATAGTCAAACTTCTGCAACCTTTCTCTACTTACCCTTTTCTTATCCTATCATTATTTCTTCACTTAATGGGTGCATTTAAGCTAGCAAACCCTTTTCCTTTCTTTTTATTAACAAAGCAAGCTATCTAAATCTACCGTTATAACCTCCAAGGTCTCAAATTAAACTGATGAAGACCTTCTTATTCTCTACCTAACTACTGATTTGCCAAGATTAAACAGTTTGGCCAGATCTTTATTCTCTAACTATAACATCAAATTTAAAGCATGAAGCAGTCAATATTAAGTTGTTTGACTGTCATGGGTTGTGGCATTTAAAACAAGCTACACACCACCATTATTTTGTAGAAACAGAGTAGTGGCATTTAGACTTTCTCACTTTCAAAGTTTATTTGTTTTCTTTCTATCCTAACATTTTATTTTTGCCTTGATTTTTTTAGAGCATCTACCTAACATTTTCTTTGATATGGACATCATTATCAAGATATTTTATTTTAATTACATTTTATTCACTATTGTTATGTCCATATCCTAACTTAACATTTTTTCAAATATTTCATCTTATCACCAAAACATGCTACAATAGTAGACACGATCCATTGGTGGTAATATATATTTTCTGATCTTGATTGATGATTATAGCAAGAAGATATGGGGTTTTTTTTCTCAAAAATAAATTAGATTCTTTCTTAAGAATCAAAGAGTTCAAAGCAGAAGTAGAAAACCAGAGAAAAACGCCTTTGAAACTACTCAGATACAACTGAGGAGGAGAATACAAATCCAATGAATTCAATTTTTTTTGTACCCAACAAGGAATAATCATGTAGAACACAATAATATATACTCCACAACAGAATGGAGTATCAAGAAGGAAAAATCGGACAATCATGAGTATGGCCAGATGTATGTTGTGTGAAAAGAAGTTGTCTAATCACTATTGGGCTAAAGCAGTTTCGATAGTAGTATATGTTCTCAAAAGATCTCTAACAACTAGTCTCCAAGATGCAGTACGTCAAGAAATATGGGATGGTAAGAAGGTGAATGTATCTCACTTTAGAGTTTTTGGATCAATATCTTTTACACATGTTCCTGAGAAGCTAAGAAAGAAGCTTGATGATAGGAGTGAAATATGTATTTTCGTAGGCTATAGTGAGTATTCAAAGGCTATAGAATTTACAATCTAGTTACCAAGAAGTTTCTTTTAAGCAAAGATAAATTTTTTGAAAATAAATTTTATTCTGATGAAGCTTTAAATAAAAATGTTTATGCACCGAAACTACAAAGATTGGAAGTTCAAGAAGAGCCATACCACTCTGAAAATGGTACATTTTCTAACAGTGAATCCACTAGTGATTCAACATCATCAAAAGACAATCAAAAAACAAGAAGCATTAGATAAATATATGAACAAGAGCATGATTTTGATCAACATAATATGTTTGTCTTTCTTTCATCTAAACCAACCCATTTTGAAGGATTTAAATAAAAACATTGGTGTGGTGCAATGAACCAAGAAGTTTTTTCCATAAAGAAGAAAAAACCTTGGAATTTAGTTGATCTCTGAATAGTCAAAACCAAAATTGGTGTAAAATGGGTATATAAGACCAAGCTAAACGGAAAAGGAGTAATTGAGAAACATAAGGCAATGCTGGTTTCCAAAGGATTCTAACAATAATTTAGTGATGACTATATTGAAACATTTTCTTTGGTAGCAAGGTTAGACACTTTAAAAACTATTTTATCCAAACAGATAAACAAAAATGGAAGGTCTACCAATTTTACGTAAAATATGATTTCTTAAATGGTATATTGTAGGAAGAATTTTAGGTGGAGCAGACTCCTGGTTTTGAAGGTACAAGATAGGAGCATAAGGTGTACATGTTGAAGAAAGATTTGTATGGTTTGAAACAAGCTCCAAAGCTTGGTACAGTTGCATTGACACATATCTCATCAAAAGTGGCCTTTGCAGAAGCAACCATGAGCCAACATTGAATTAAAAAAACTCATGAAGGTAAAATTCTCATTGTATGTCTCTATGTTGATGATCTTCTTTATACATGAAATATGATGTTAGAAGACTTCAAAGAATTGATGCAAATAGATTTTGATATGAATAATCTAGGGGTCATGAAATACTTTGTAGGGACTGAAAGTCAACAATATGATAATGGAATTTCTGTTGGTCAACAAAAATATGCCACTGACATCCTACAAACGTTTATAATTACCAATTGCAAACCAAATGATACACCAATTTCTCAAGGCACTAAGTTGAGAATTCAAGATATAGCACCCCCAGTTGATTCCACATTGTATAAAAGTGTAGTTGGTTGTCTATTATATCTCACTGCAACTAGACCTGATATCATGTTTGCATCTAGTTTTATCTCTAGGTTTATGTAGTCACCCAATATTTCTCATTGGAAGGTTGCAAAAAGGATCTTAGGATATATTTCAAGGACCATAGAATATGGTTTTCTCTATACACATTTTGAAGATAAATCACTTTCAGGTTATATAGACAATGATTAGGTAGGCAGTTTAGATGATTGCAAAAGCACATTAGGGAATGTTTTTCATTTTGAAACCAATCTAATTTCATGGGTGTCCAAGAAACAACCAATCATTTCAATATCTTTAGCAGAGAAAGAATATGTAGCTTCCACATCAACAAAATGTTAAGAAGTGTGGCTTAGAAGACTATTGACAGACCTTTCAAATGTTCTGAAGGAGCCAACTTCGATTTGTTGTGATAACAGTTCTGTAATTCAATCTTTTTATCAAAAAATTGTATTTCACAAGAAAAGCAAGCACATTAATAGTCGTTTTCATTTCATTTGTGAGTTTGTCAATGATGGATACATATTACTTGCCTTTTGTGGTTCAAAAGGTCAACTTGCAGATATTTTCACAATGCCTTTGGGCAAAAATGTATTTGAATTTCAAAGAAAGACTAGGCATTGTAAGTTCCACTAGTAACAATTGACATTAGGAGGGGGTGTTGAGATATTAATCTCATTGTCTGATAGATGTCATTATATTTAATTCCATTGTCTACTAGGTGTCATATTCAGTGCATATTTAGTCTAGTTTAATCAAGTTTCGCTCAAGTAATTTATTGTTAATGGTTCCTACGTAATCTATTTAGCTATATTCAATGATGAGAAGATAATTTAACTCCATTTTAGTTTTCGCCTCTTCGTTTCTTGTCAAAATTAACACAAGAAAACATTAAATAAATTATGTTTGTAAGTCCTAGGGCCTCGTTTTCTATTTCAGTTTTATAATTCTTAATACTCAGTGACTCAGCGCATTCTACTAACATGAGTAATGAATTGAATTTGTATGAATTTGTCAGGACATGTTCGTCGTTGGAATGGAGACCACGACCATTACATTAAAATAGGAAATGAGTGACCTACTTAGGAATCCACATGGAATGAAGCTATTGCAGGAAGATATTGAATCTACAGATGGAAAACATTGCAAATTTCACAAGTACTCAAATTTCACAAGCATGAAATACCTCCACCGCGTGGTGAGAGAGATGCTATGATTATACCCAGTGGGGGAAAGTAGGGGTTCCACATGAATCTGCTGAAGTCGTGACTTTAGGAGGATATCATATACCTAAAAAACATTTTAATGGGCAATAGGAAGGGATCACAATGTATGGGGGAAATATGCCTCAAAGTTCAAACTAGAGAGATTTATGGAAGAGTTAAGTAGACATAATGATTATAAAGACTTAAAAGGTACTCAATACTCATGATGTTTCCATTTCAGGAAAGAAGGAGAGGATGCCTAGGGGCCCCTATGGCTATTCCAATGGTTTCTCTTGCATTGGCCCCACTGTTGCACACTTTTTACTAGATCGTTGAAGGTGATATGTCCCAAATGGATGTGAAGGAAGCACATGCAATGTCTCTACGGAGAGAAATTCCTCTGTTTGCATCCCCTGGCTTAAGGTTGCATTGAATTGTGTTTAGAATTTGGAAAATTAAGAATATATAGTTTTGTGTGAGCCAGGGTCTTCTAGCCAACTTTACCATTGCCCAATAGCTTCTTTAATGCATTGTTCTGAGTGGTTATGGTGATGTGTTGTACCTAGTAGTTATGTTGCACATTATGGTGATTATGAGATTCAAATTACGTTTAAATAAATTATGTAAATATTGTAGTCACCTTCCTATAGTTCAAATGTGTATCGACATTGGTAAGCCTCAATGTTTTCATTGATTTATGATCTAGTTCCTTACTTAGTTGTTAATATTCCAATTTGTTTTTTCTTATCCTATATATATATATAACCTTCCATTAATATAATTTAAATTTTTGGTTGAATGAAAATGTATTTTAATATTAAAGATTCATCTTAACTTTGAATCTATCTGTAACACCCTCCTCCCACATCTACCCAATCAACCAGCCAGTCGAGATAAACATGCGACGCAAGGGCACTATGATATGATTTGACCTCCTAATTCATCTTAAGGAAGTGGAACTCATGTGAACAAACCATATAGACATTCAACATCAACATTAGGACCCTCAAGAACCATTCCAACCTTTCTTCTAACCAACCCCTAGGCCCCATTGAGCTTTTCGACCACTTGATCTCTGGATGCTCTCATGCTATGGGCATGCCAACATCCAAGGAGATATGTATGCTCTCACAGGACTACAAGCCAGTGTCCAAGGACTCTTTTTGTCAACAATGTGAAAGTGTCCCAAGGATTTGAGCCACTTTTTCAGGCCCATAGCCCAAGTCACTACTCGGAATTGAATCACATCTTCAGAATAGTAAAATAACAAGGAAATGGCAGTATAAATGTAATCCCTTGAAGGATACCTTTAATCGACCCCTACTAGCCATGACAAAAATTTCGTTAAAAATATTCACAAATATGTAATCTACAAGTGTAAATAATAGATATGGGCATATGGGTCTCATACTTAGCTGAGAATCGCTAAGAGACATTGATGCCTCAACATATCAACTGCCATTTCATCACTTGGGTCATGGATACATTTATCATTCATTTACAATTAAAATAATGATGAGAGACATAATAGCTATTGTCATAAAACACATATATAACCAACATAATAGTAGCAAAAAAACTAATGAAATCGCAGCCATATAAACCACATATAATCTGGTATAATACTCATAGAAATACAAGGAAAAATAACCTCATATTGATGATGTAGAATCCAAACTTGGGATGGGACTTCCATGTTCCACCCGACCGTAGAATGGCTGAGCCAAATATCTCTTTAGTCATTCACCCTTGTGCCATTTTCCGAGCATGAAGGTGGGACCTCATAGAACACATCAATCCAAAACCATCTAGAGCTTCCAAAGACCAATCACCTTAACCCATCAAACAATGATTCCATCTCACGGCCAGACATCACAAAAGCATCATCTGATTGCTCTCTATCTTAGCCATCTAGGGCTCTAGAGCATTTTTTCCAACCATGTCTCCAGTACTAGTATCTCAACCCATAGTTTTAGCCGGGCTCTAGAGTGTTTGTCCAACCAAGGCTCCAGGACTAGTAACTCAGCCCACCAAGGGCTCCAAATCATTTTTCCAACCAAGGCTATTGGACTAGTAACTCAACTGAAGTTGTTATAACGCTCCATAGTGTTTTTCCAACCAAGGCTCCAGGAACTAGTAACTCAACCCAAGCTAGTGAAACATGATAACCAACCAAAACAAAAATAGTAAGTAAACCCACAATCTCCATGGCTATCGAGGAAATGTCAAGGCTAGGAAATCTGCTGTCAATCCAGGCAATCCTCCATGCCAGTAATAGCTCATGGCCAATAATCCACATGCATGCCAAAGCTAGAGAAGAAAACATACATGAAACTTAGTAACTGCAAGAAAATCCCACTATAGTTGTTGATCCCGATGTCCTCTTTCAATTTCTTTCTCCTCCTTTTACTGCTTGCTCCAAAAATCCAAGTATGCCATGCCCTCCAAGAGTGCTCCAAGAAAACTCTAAGTCTCCAAGAAAATGAGAGAGAGAGAGAATAATGAGAGAGCTCCAAAACCTAACTAACAAAAGGTTACCAACTGATCCTCAAAATCATTTTGTGAATGAGGCCTCTATTTTCTTCATTTTCCATTATTATTCTTCATTTTCCTCCTCACACACAACCTTTGACCTTTGACCTCCCTTTTCTCCTAATTTCCATTATTTTCATAAATAAATGTGCCAAAAATTCCATTTATCCTTTCCAAATCCTTAGCCATTTCCTTTGCCAATTTCCTTAGCCATTAATAACCAAATGAACACCCACACTAGGGTGTCTTGCCCAACATTCAACTTGGAATAAATGTCCTATCAACCATGGCTTTTATTTTTTCCTTTATCGACTTTTATTAGATGGATTTTTCACTAGGGTTGTTGCAAAACCCTCCCCCTTGGAGGAACACCATCCTCAATGTTCAAAACACATTTAACCACAAGACTACTGTAAGAAAAATATAATGTCGATGGAGCTTTATAACTTAGCTTGATGCAATATTTACAATGATCAACCTATTGATAAACAAACCAACATGAAAACATAAAATCATAACATCATAATGACATGACAGCCATACTGCTTATTTGAGTTTTATAACATATGTTTTGATGGTATTTACATCCATATACATATGTACATATACCAAAATCACCAACATATACCAAAACATATACCAATACATATACCAAGACATATACCAAAACACTATACCAAAACACCATGCCAAAATTGCTTTGCCTCAAATGGTAAACAAGGAAGGATACATGGCCCGCATCTAATCTACCATCACCCATGTAGCCTCATTGGGACAAATGTGCTTCCATTTCACCTTAACTTTCTCTATTTCTTGGTTCCATAGTGTTAACACCTTTATCTGCAATATACACTGAGGTTCTGGCAGGAATTCTCCATCTGGTTTGACCTGCAATATAGACTAGTCAATCACATGATCAACATCTCTAACATACTTCTTAAACAATGAGACATGGGAAACATCATGGAATTTCACTGTCAGAGGTAGGCAAGTCGATAGGCTACTAGCCCAATCCTCTTAATAGCAATGAAGGGTCCACAAAACCATGGTGCCATCTTGGCACATGATCCAGTCCACAAGGAGATCTTCTTTGGTTTTATGTGCAAGTACACTTGTTCCCCAACCTAGAACTCCTTGAGAAACCTGTTCCAATATGCATAAATATTCTACCTATCTTGTGCTACCTTTAGATTCTTCTTTATAACCTGAAATTCCTATTCTATGTATGCCAACATGTTTGGTCCAATCAACACCTTGTTAACTAGATCACTCCAACTAACATAAGTATTGCAGCTTTTCCCATACAATGCCTTGAACGGACTCATCCTCAAATATTCTTGATACTAGTTGTTGTAAGAAAACTCTACCAGTGGAAGGTACTCTTCCCACTTTAGTTGTTGATGTATCACATACATCCTCAACATCTCCTCCAATATCCTGTTGACCCTCTCTGTCTGTCCTTCTATCTGCGGATGATCAGTTGTACTAAAGGCCAACTCTATGTCCAAACCTACAAATAACTCCTTCCAAAACTTGGAAGTGAACTTTGAATCCCTATACGGCACAATCTTCTTTGGAACACCATGCAATCTGACCACATCTCTAATGAATACATATTCTACATCATTAGCTAAGATTGTTCACTTCACTGGGATGAGGTGTTCAACCTTTGTCAAACCTATCCACAACAACCATGATGGAATCATGTTCTCTCATTGTCCTTGACAGACCTATGAGGAAGTCCATGGAAATGACCTCCCATTTCTACTCTAGAATTACAATCGTCTGCAACAGTCCACTTGGATGTTTACACTCAGGCTTCACATGCTGAAAATTAAAACACTTAGCCACAAACTCTACTACATCCCTCATCAGGTTCGACCAATAATAAAATCTCTTTACTACAGTGAGTTTCTCCTAATAACCTAGGTGACCCAAATATGGTTTTGCATGAAACTCTCTCAATATCACCTTCTTGAGCTCACTACTACTTGAAAAATATATCATGTCTCTGAATATGACCAATCCATTTTCTATAAGCAATAGTCCACATCATGTTCACCTGAACCTATACCTATACCTATAAGTATACCTATCACATGTACCTATTCCTTTACTACCACCTATAATTGTACCTTTACTTTGTTGCAACATGTGCATAATCTCCATATATCTGATGTCCTGTTGACTTGCATGCAAGATCCTATCTTGTAAGTCTCTCCCATAGGAGCTCATAGCTACTAAGTCATTTACATGTATCTGCCTGCGAAGATCATTTGCCACTCTGTTCTCTTTCCCTTTGATGCACCTGATCTCAAAACAAAATTCACCAATCATAGCCAACCATTGAGCTTGTCTACCATTTAGATTCAGTTGCTCAAATAGATACCACAAACCACTGTGATCACTCATCATTGTAAACCTCCTTCCCAGAAGATAGTGTCTCCACATATTCAACACATTTATAATCACTGCCAACTTAAGATCATGTGTGGGATAGTTCTTCTCCTTCTTATTTAGTTTCCATGACTCATAGCATACCGCCTGTCCATCCTACATAAGGACTCCACCAAGTCCTTTCTTCTAAGCATCTGTGCATACTACAAGCTCTTTGTCCACATCTACAATCTTTTAACACTAGTGCATGTGTCAACAACTTCTTAAGCTACTCAAAACTAGCCTCACACTCGTCTATCCATTCGAACTTCTTACCTTTCCTCTACAATGATGTGATAGGATAAGAAATATATGAGAATTTCCTGATGAACCTCCTATAATAGCATACCAACCCCACGAATGATCTCACCTCATCCACATTCTTAGGAGCTACCCACTCCATGATGGCCCTTATCTTTTCTAGATCTACTGTAATGCCCTCCTTGGAGACAACATGTCCCAAGTAGTGTACATCAATCTAAAAGAAGCTACACTTGTTGAGCTTAGCGTACAAGTGGTGTTCTCTCAACAATATCAACGTTGTTGCTAAGTGCTCAACATGCTCTTCCTCATTTTTAGAATATACAATATATCATTAATGAACACAATAAAAAACTTATCCAAATACATACACAAAACACTATTCATCAAGCACATAAATTTATCTAGAACATTAGATAAACCAAATGGAACTACAACAAACTCTTAATGCCCATACTTGGTTGGGAAAGTTATCTTGTAACTGTCCTCTTCTTTGATGCGCACCTGATGATATCCGAATCGCATATCAATCTTCGAGAAAACTATTGCTCCCTTCAACTAATCAAACAAGTGATCAATCCTCGACAATAGATAGATGTTCTTGATGGTCACTTTTTTCTACTGTCTGTAGTCAATGCATAATCTAAGAGTACTATATTTGTTCTTCAGAAAAAATATCGGTGTTCACCATGGTGATACACTTGGTCTAATGTATCCTTTGTCCAACATTTCCTTCAACTCTAGCTTGAACTTAACCAACTCAAGTGTGCTCATCTTGTAAGGTGTTTTTGATGCTGCAGCTGCCTTTGGCACCAACTTGATAGAAAGGTCTAGCTCCCTTTGAGGTAGAAACTCTGTAATGTCCTCAAGAAATACATCCTTGAACTGCTATAAAATTGGGTACCTTATCAACAAATTTTCATCCTCAACTTCTTCACCCTTGTCCCTAGAAATGTGCACTGCAAATAACATACATCTCTTCCTGCGACTGTGCTTTGCCTCCATAGATATCACCATCCTAACTGATGTGGTTTTATTCTTCCCTTACAAGATTCTTGGTTCCCCATTGTCATCATCACACTCAATGGATTTGTCATAAAAATCCACTTTGGTCCTATGAAGATACTACCAATACATGCCCAACAAGATATTGCATGATCCCAACAATAATACATTCAAATGTGTTGCAGTAGGCATACCCTTCAAATAAAATGAAAAACATCTTACCCAATGATGAACTCGCTTCTTCGTACCTATAACAAACTGCACTAACCAATATTTTGCATGAAATTCCTTACTTAAACCACACTTATCCAACAAGTGAGGATTAACATAGCTATAATTAGATCTGAGGTCAATCAAAATAGAAATAACTTGATCACAAAGTTTATTGTCCATCTCAATCATAGATGCTTGATAGTCTCCTTGTTTGTTATACAATGCTACATAAATATGAGGAATGCTCTGACCAACATCCCCAACAATCTGTGCATCTTGTTCTTTATATATCTTAGGCCTACCACACTGATACTGTAGACAATCTCTCCTGTGATGATCCCCTTCACAAGTCCAACACAGCATGGGTTCCTTATTCTACTCCTTAGATCGATGTCCCTGTCCTCTATCTAATGCATTGAACTTCTTAGATGGCTCAACATTCTCTTTATTATCTATACCTTGAGGTCTTGCTCATTTCTTATCGTATTTCCCTTTTTTCCTTACATTACCTTTGCAATCTGGCTTAGTCTTATATATGCACTTCAATTGTTCATAGTAATGCCTTAGCTTTTGAATGTCCTCCTCCGATGATCTAGGCTCATCTAACTCAATCGTGTCGTTCAATGCAATCAAAAATCCATTAATGAAACTCTGAATCTTAGCCTTCTCCTCCGTGAGATAAGGCACATACCTCATTAAATCCAAGAACTTGCTAGTGTACTCATCATCTGTCATAGATCCCATCTTTAGCTCATAAAATTCATTTTTGCTATCATCAAAGAATCTCTCCGAAAAATAGTTCTTCTTGAATAGCTGCTCAAACTTGCTCCAAGTCAAGTCTTCCTCTTGAATACATGTAACATTCTTCACGTCTTCCCACCAAATGTTTGCTTTACCTTTGAGACTAGAGGTAGCTACTTCAGACTTCATGTTCTCTGAATAGTTATGTAACCTGAAGAAATTCCTCATGCCAACAACCATGCCTATGCATCCTGTGGTTTCTTCATTTCTCCATTAAAAGTAGGTGGATTTTCTTTCTTAAACTCATCTAGAAAGTATCCCTTATCACTCCTCCTATATGAATGATAACGATGAAAATCATAGTGCCTATTTGAATCAGGAATAGAATAATACATGTGTCTATCCCTTCTCTTCTCTAGAGTATCCAAAAATCTTCCATCTCTGACCCTGTAATCTCTATTTACCCTGTGACCACCATGCGACCTACTACCATATGCCCCATTAATTCTATCGTCCCGCTCATAGTTGATACAACATCATCCCTGTCACTACAAATCTGAAAAACTCTAAAGTATCACTACATTTAGCTCAACTTGTTTCTCCTATGCCTACATGATTCTGTCATTATCTGCCTTACAACTCCTTATTTCTTCCTTTAAGATTCTCAATGTATCTACCAAATCAGAAGATTTCCTAACACTATACTACTCATTTGATTGATGGGGAGAATATTTGTAGTCTACCATCTTGCTGGCATATGATATTTATTCCTGAAAGTTATATTATGTCAGATAAACCAAATCAAAATAAACCAATGTACCTTAGTATAACTTGGGGAGGATACGTTTTTTGCAAGATAAACAAATCAGTATGATACATGTATAACCTAATCATGACAACATATAGAAACATAACACATAAACATATAACCATGCAACCATAATTCTAGCTAGGGTCCACTCATCAATGCATGACCTTATCAACAACTTATACCATGAACTCATGAATGAAAAAATCACTGCATCACTGTATGCTTGACCACATGCAAACATTAACATGCATAAACAATGTGTAGCCAACCATACACATGCATAAACACATGTAATCAAGAATAAAGAGACAATACTTGTAACCAAGCCTACAAGGATGATACATGTAACCAAACATACAAGAATGCAGCCAAAAACAAAAGAATGTAACCAAACGACATAGAACAACATGTAACTAGTCATACTACTCATGATGATGGACTCCAAAATCACAACATCAACTTCCACATGGTGACATCACTACAACCATGATCAACATTATGCAAATGCAACAATCACATGGAATTATAGTGTAAGAGACAAACATGAAAATGACATTCATGCATGACCGACACACAACCCATCTAGTCCATGGGTGAACCATGTTCTGATACCACTCTGTACCACCCTCGTCCCACATCTACCCAAGAAACTGACCAACTAGGGTAAACATGCGATGAGAGGTCACTTTGATATGATTAAACCTCCTAAGTCACATTAAGGAAGTGGAATAGACATAAACACACCATACATACATTCAACAGCAACATTAGGACCCTCAGGAACCAAATCCAACCTTTCTACCAACCAACCCATGGGTTCCACTGATCTTTTGTACCACTTGAACTCTGTACGCCCTCATGCTATGGGCATGCCAACATCCAGGGATCACTAGATGGTCTCACAAGCCTACAATCCAACATCCAGGGACTCTTTTTGTCAGTGTTGTCCCAACGTCCCTCAAAATTGAGTCACTTTTTTAGGACCACAGTCGAGGTCACTGCCCATAATTGAATCATATCTTCAAAAAATTAAAATAAAAAGGAAATGACAGTATAAATGCAATCACTTGAATGAGACCTTGACTGGACCCCTACTAGCCATGATAAGCATTTCATCAAACATATCACGAATATGTAATCTATAGGTGTAAATAACAGATATGAGCATAGGGGACTCATACTTAGCTGAGAATCACTAAGAGACATTGATGCCTTAACATATTAACTACCATTTTATCCATTAGGTTGTAGATATGTTGATCATTCATTTAAAAATAAAAACATGATGAGAGCCATACATATCTACTATCATAAAACATACACACACACATATATATAACCAACATAATAGTAGAAAAAATAACAATCAAATCACAACCATATAAACCACATATAATCCAGTATAATTCTCATAGAAATACAAGGAAAAATAACCTAATATTGATGATGCACAATCCAAACCTGGGATGGGACTTCCACGTTCCACCCAACCATAAAATGGCTGAGCCAAACATCTCTTCAGCCATTCACCCTCATGCCATATTCCAAGCATGAATGTGGGCTCTCATAGAACACATCAATCAAAGACCATCCAGGGCTTCAAGAGGCCAACCACCTTAACCCATCAAATAGTGATTCCACCTCACAGTCAGACATCACAAAACCATCACCAGATTGGTCTCGATCCTAGTGATCTAAGGCTCTAGAGAATTTGTGTTGGCTTGTTGGGGCCTGAACCAGGTTCGAAGTTAATTATCCAAACAAATACCTATACTACTGGCCCTTTCGGTAACAGTCTGCAGAGCGCGGACTGAGGTCTCAACCGAAGCAGTATGGGAGGATGTTGGAACTAGGTTTCTACACCTGTAAGATGTCTGAGGGATCGATTTAGTCCAACTGTGAATACTTTCATGCAGGGTGCTTTACGCACTCTCTTGTCACATGAGGCTGTCACACCCTTGTTATAGATGACTTCGTGCAACCGTAACCCGAGGCTGTGGGGCTTTCACGCTGCTAGGGCAGCGATTTGCACTATTTTGTGGATCTTACTTATCATCTTATAACAATTATTTATCTTCAGGTACATAGATGCTTTATGTTATATTTACTTGTTTATCACATTCATATAAGTTGACGCAACAAAATCGCAGTAAACTTGCAATTCATACCCAATATACTTCAATGCATAAAACAAAAAATCATACACAGAAATATGGTAAAACCTCTCTTTATTAATGCTTCAATCAGTTATAGACTCAACTTGCCCTATGCACTCAGGTGCAGGGGTCCACACACCCAACTGTGGACTACTAGGCCTTTGCGCACTCAGCTGTAGAGCCTTCTCCTACTCTATGACCCAACGACATGACTTACACTTTTACTCAATGCTTCATAGATTAATTTATTCTTTTCATTAGATTATGTTTTCTACACTTAGAGCCTCACTCTATCTATACAATCCCATGGTCTGCGGACCATGGGTAGATCTTTCAAACCGATATTACATTACAAAAATGAGGGCGAGCAACCCTCTGACTCATTTACCATCTTCACGCTTCACGCCCACAAATTGTGGAGTCTTTACAATGGACTTATTCAAAACCTGGGCTTTAAGCCCCAAAACATACCTTGGGTGGATCCCATGCCAAAAAGGACCCCAACACAAACATCGTGACTCGCCCTCGAGTCACTCTGTCAATGCGGAGATCTTGTGCAAAGACCCTTCAACTCTGCTCCGACGGCTGCAAAGTCAGTAGCGCACTAATCGACTGCCTAATGAATCTCCTGTAATCATTGTTATGAGACTCCGGTGTCAAAACTACTCCCATGTATCTATTCTTACGTCCCCTGTATCTGTGCGAACTTTCCTTCAACTTTTATGGTGATGACAAAGGCCTCGCCAATCCAAGGCTGAACACGCGCCTTCAAAACTACTTCTCTGTGTCATGCTGCATCTAATTGGTTCTCGAGAACTTTGGCCTGTTGCATTCACGTGAGCCTCTATGTGAGGGCCACCATCTACGTGGTCCCTTTGACGTTGTCATACTGATGTTGTAGCTCACGTGCCTCTGTTTCTAAGCGATGTATGTTTGGGTCCTCCTGCAGATTGGTGAGGACCTCGAACAATTCTTCCAAGATTCTGGTGCAGTTCCTGACTGCACTGCTAATCTCCTCCATCCTCGAAGTAATGGCACTGGTGCATTATTCCCATACCTCTGTAGGAGTGGATGACTATGCCTTCAACTGTAGCTCTGCTATCTAAAGGTTCAGCTCCAGCTGAACCTTGGCCATTTCTTCTCATGCCTTGTGCACCCCTACTACTAATCTCTGGATGCGTGACTCTACTAGTGCTTTTGCTGGGATGGCTAGCTCAGGGACAATTTGGTAGGCTTCTTCAAGTATGTGCAACATCTACCTGTTCTGAGACATGACCTCATCGCGCTGCAAGCTCAACTACTCCATGTTGATCTTCTTCTCACTCAGCACCTGCAACGCACAGTTCTCCCTAGCCCACAGTTCTACAGTAATCCCATCCTGCAGAACATAGAGTGTCTCCCGCGGAAGCACAACCATGTTGATCCCTATACCTTTTAGTGTACTAATCATAGGCCTGTCGACTTGATTTTTTATAACCAGTGCCCCTTTTGGCAACACTATTGTGTTGGTCATACGAGCACGCAACATTTCCTCGGTTGTGATTGTCCCTATTGCGAGGCTGGTTGAGAGAGTACCAGCCTGAGGAGTGCACACCTGCAACTCCTAAATCTACACTCGGAGGCCTCCCAACATAATCTGATTCTCCTCTGCAATGTTCTAGAGGGCCTCTATCGTGACGTCACGCACCGTCTCCCCTATATTATGCAGATCCCCCTCAATAAGGGTGATCGGGTCGATAGACAATTTCGACACTTTTACCTTCTTGCATGACCCCATCCTCTCACTTAGGCGCTGGCGCTTCAATAGTTTCGATGCTATCTGTGGATCTGCGATGCCCTCCTCTACCTCTGTTTCCATCTCCTATTCTTGCTTGGGCTTAGGCGACTTCTGGCCCTCGCACTCCTTCTCTGCGACCTTCTATATTGTTCACGTGGCCTTTGTCTATTCTACTGCTATCTGCGTTGTGTCTTGCCCCTCTTACGCCTTTGCTACTGTTTCTTCTTGCCTTCTCTTTTCTGCCAACTGTGCCATGTGCAGTTTGGCCTCCTCCTTCTTCTTCTACACTGCAGAATTTTCCAGTGCAGAGATGTCTGGAGTGCGCCACTCAGGCGGCCACGTCTCCAATACATCAAAGATTAAATCATCCATGTCCATATAAGGTAGCTCATTCCACTTCTTTGTAGGGTCCTTGCGTGCCCTCAGGTAGATGTGATGAAAGCCCGCTCTAAACTCTACGAAACGTTGCACAATGTTGTAGACATTGGGTGATAACCGCGACTTGCAATTAATCCCCATTCTGATGTTCATCTCCATGAACACCCAGAATATTTTATTGTTGCGGATCCAATTCGCGTCTCGAGTGGCCCACGGTGAAGCATACTTCACAGCCTCTAGGAGATCCCTTGCAATTGTGGGTAACTGGTTGTCTTCTGGCAACTCCCCAGCCACCAACACTATGAACAGCAGAAGCCATGCATAGTGGAAGCTTTTCCTTTGTTCCTATGCCTCGTGACAATTTTCTAGGAATTCCTTGCATAAGAATTTAGACTAGTTAAACTAGACACCCTACATGCACTACTCGGCAAGTGCAACCACTAGCGTAGGCACCTCATCCATGCGACACTTCTACATGAGCTTACCTACCAGTATCTACGTCACAACTTTAACTACTTTGTTGTTGATGCTAGAGATTGTGTAGGCCCTCTTTTTCTTCTCCAACTTGTATTTTTTTTTCATGGCCTTCACGATGGCCAAATCACTCCTCTTTCCCTTCGAAATATTTACAGGGTCCTCTCCTTTACACAGGAGCCGGGTAATTCAATGGATTAGGTGGTCCGTGATGGGGATGGAATCCTCAAGCCACAAACACCCACCATGGACTAGGCAGAGGAGCTTCCCGATGATGAAGATAGTCACTAAGGCATGGTGGTAATGAGGCACCTAGTGCAGGTTTAACAACCCTACCTTTTACACTCCGCGTAACCACTTGGGTGGCTCCAACTCTATGACTCTCACTACAGTGTTTTTCTTTGGCTTCATGAGCTACGTGGTCCCCAGGTGAGGGAATTTCTCTTGGTCGGTGAGATGCCAATCTTCAAAATCTAAGTTCAGCACCTCCCCCAAGAACGTGCCCTCAAAAATGATATCGTCCAGGAGGAGTGGAGTTTACAGAGAGCTCTTGCTCTCATTGAGGTTCTTGAGCACCTTTTCCTTCCCCTTCTATGGGGGGACACACATGGGCAGATCTATTAGAGGGTGTGCATCCTTGATTTATTCCTCCATGCCATCATCCTCATCATCTTCAATTATGAGATCCTCAAGGTCTTCTTCCTCCTCATTGGTTTCCAGGTTAACCGCTTCCCTTTTTCCTCCATTGTTAATCTAGTTCGAAGTGGCTTTCGAGGGGACACATGTACCGGAATCATTGGCTTTTTATCTTTCTTTGGTCTCAGCATGCATGGTGATTTATGGATTTCCACAACAATATCAGTGTCTTCGAGGGCATCTTCTATGATTAGGGCCTACGCGGCTTCTTCAACGGTCATCTATGCGATTTCCCTGACTTCTTCAGACACTGCCATCTTGTTCGTCCATAAATCTCTCAATCATTCACTTAGGTGCTCAGCCAACACTCTCCACAGGACAAACAGGTCTTGGTTTGGGATACTGGGGGTGCACGACAGCTCAATTCGCAAATGACCAAGTGTTGTTTTCTGGGAAGCCCTTTGTAATTTATAGTGCCTTTTGAATTTGAATTTGATTGTTCCCACCAAATCTGGTCCATTAATGCTCCCTTGGCAACAGAATTTCCAAATATTTCCCATAAAGCTCATCTCAAATGCATGTCACCCACTCCATTTAGTCTTGAGTTAAACATCACATCATGAATAGTGACTA
Source organism: Pinus taeda (assembly GCA_000404065.3). Lineage (NCBI taxonomy): Eukaryota > Viridiplantae > Streptophyta > Pinopsida > Pinales > Pinaceae > Pinus > Pinus taeda. The sequence goes on along the minus strand of APFE031536869.1, from coordinate 26,080 downwards.
CAATGGTCACTTTCCAGCTAACCCGTGCGACATCGCAACCCCCCTTGCGCGATCGCAGACCTTGTGACACTTTGCTCCTACGTGCAGGCCCGACATCCTGCAACTCCCAGGCAGAGTAGTTTATAGTCTCGTGCCTCCTTTCAACTTCCTGGAGTGCTAAGACTGTACTTCCTATAGCTAGTGAGGTGGACGCATCACCTATATAAGATTCCAATCGGTCATCCATCACTTTTCCTCGAACAGTTCCATCTTTTCGTCATACTGTCTATGTCATGCACTTAACCATATGTATTGTGCCACCATGGGTGATACCTTTAGTAATATATGGTCCAATCCAAGGCATCAAGATTATCAACTCTCGGTGGTAGTCCGCAAATTTGTCACCGTAGTCGTGCACACCATGTTTTATCATCCCTGTTTTCTTGTCAAGAAAATACTTTTGTATTTCTCCCTCAAGCTTCTTGACTTTTGTTTCCACTAGAGCACTTTTCTCCCTTAAGTGCAGTCCTTCTTTCATGAGTTCTTAGAGCTTAAGATCATCTTGTCAGATCTCTTATTTAGGTCCCAAGCATTCTTCTTTGTTCATCTACGTATCCCTCCTTCCAAAGCTCCGCAAGCCGTCATATCCACTAGCACTGCTATGCGTGGACTAGGCATATTACCCTCTGTTGGGACTATAACATTCGCCATATTTCAGCCTCAGAGGCGTATGACCCGTTAGTTTCTTGCATGCTGTCCTATAACGCACAGAACTGCTGGTACGTGCAGGTCCCAATCCCTTCGCTACGCATCATATACCTTGTTCAGTGCTTCGCACACTTCGTTAGAAGCTTCTATGTGGATAACCTTCTGCACACTCGTTCTTTCCGCACTCCATCGTCCCAACATGAGGGGTCGTTCATGCAATTTACTTGCCCGCACATGCTTATGACCATGTCCCCTAACACGAAGTCCATGTACATCCGCTCAGGTTGTTTAACATATGCATGTACCCACCTGGACAAGTGCGCACACAAACCATTCCTGTCTGGTATTCTTGTCTGTTAATCATATCTAAGGCTTCCTAAGGTAGATGCGCATAATTCTTTTGCAATCGTGCCAGTCCCCAAAGCTTCCTTGGTGCGTGTCTCACCACCTCGTAGTCGTAGCGCACAGTACCCATTTCAAAGCCTCGAAACGTTTTTGTTCTGACACCTCTCTTTCAAATCTATTCAAGAAATCATCTACCTCACTTAACCCATCATAAATAGGCAGATCCCTTACCTCTCTCAATATGCAGCGCAATGATCTTGTCATCATGTTATAGTTCAGCGTGGTTATCTCATGTAACTGTTTTTGCCATCTTTCTATCTCTTCGTTTGAATCCGATGTATAGGAGCTTTCCCGCTCCCATGAGATTCATCCATTCATGGTGGGATTTACCTAGTTTTGTTCTCGTTCGATTATCTTGTAGATGCAGTCCAAGTCATTGTCGCTTTCATAGTCACGCACCAGCTCCATGTAGCGCGATCCTTTTGTAGAGTCCAAAGGTATGACTACGCAGAAGGACTTGTTCTCAAAAATAATCTTGCACTTCTTTAGATTTATCACCCTATTCATTTCATTGGGCCAATATATTCCTAATAGCCTGGGTAGGGATTACTGTCATCAACAATCTCTATCACTTCAAAGTCTACTAGCACACTTTCTCCTTCAATATCCACTTTGATTCCCTGCAATTTCCCCATAGGTATTATCTTTTGTTGGTTCACCATTCGCAGCTGGATAGGAGACCATTGTAGCGTAGGCATCCCCATGTGCTCCCATGTCTGCTTCAGTAGAACGTTCGCATCTAATCCTAGGTCTAGAATCACTTGTTCCATCCCATATTACCCAATCTACGCGGTCAACCTCATTTCTCTTCCCGTCCTCGTTGCATTCTTTCCAATCTTCCTGGCTATGGGCGGTTCTCATGGTGCAGTCCCAGCGCGTCTATTAATGAGTTCTTGCAACCCTTTTACAACCTTACTATCGTGTAGTACCTTCATGCATGTTTCTAGGATTGTTGTGAGCATCGATGTATCCATTTCTGGCTTCGTTCTATCTTTTCTTCCTAGAGTGGAGGCATCAACGAAGCTCCTCTTGGCTTCCATGAAGGTTTTCGTAGCATGCTCCAAATAAAACTCTAGTTCTTTCGTCAAAGCCTTGCAAACCCAAGTACTATCTTCAGGCTACCTGCCTTTATCCTCTTCTACTGTAATTCCACTTCGGAGCACAATGTTCACGTTGAGGTCTTCCTCGCACAACTCAGACCTCATCATTTGCAGGTTATGAATCGGGAGAGGTTGGAGCTCTCCCTTATCGCACAACCTAGCTATTAGTGTGGGACAATCCTCTGTCTCATGATCAAGCAAGGTACAATACAGGCATGATGGCTGTGTTGGATTCATAAAATCATGGGCATAATGTCCTGGAACCCCGCAATTGTAACAAATCAAGTGTCCGCGACCTCTTCCAGGACCTCCTCCACCTCGACCTCATCCCTGCATTTTGGTCAAGGGGCTATGTTTTGGCCCGAACTCTGTAAGTGGGAGTCCTATCCATCATTAACTCATAGCTTCTATAGGTGCGCTCATCATGTCCCACTAATCTATAGAAATTACAAAACAGTTGTTGCAAATTCTACATGTACTTCTACAACAGATGACAGTTGTCCGTAATATGCTTTCCTCCTATTTGACAAATCGTGCACCAAAAAGCAGGTGCTGCGTTGGGTTCTTCTTGTGCCTCTGGTATTAACGACATTGGCCCTCCTCCTACGAGGTAATTCATGAACACCGGGTAGTTTTCCTTGTCATGTCCCTAACTCTTGCACTTTATGCACCATACTTCTTTGCACACTTTCGGGTGAACTATCTTGTCCTGTTTTAGACTCTACATCTCAAGGCATAAGTTTTTCAACTACACGTGGATCTGTTGAACTTCCAGGTTAGGATCCTGTATTGGGGTCTCATGCAGTCTCATTGCTATCTCCAAGGCCTCTACATGAGTCATTAACCTCTGTTTTGACAATGCATTCCTCAAATGCGGTGTTAGCGATGCTACAAACCATTCATGGTGTTGTCCATCCATCAAAGTCATATTAGCTTTGTGAATTGTACACTTCAGTCGAATCCAACTCCCAAGGAGTCTCACCGAGTAGCTCTGTGATCTCCTTGAACTCGATGATCGACTGTGCCTCTGACTTCGACCTGCTAAATTCTTTGTTCAACACAATTTGGATATTCACGACCCCCACATTTGGATTTTCATTAGAATACTTAATATACCAGGTCACCACGCAATCCTGTAGAGTGCTGACCAGTGTCGCTTTCTTTACATTAGCATTTGTAACTCCCTGTGCTTCCCATACAGCCCTTACATGAACCAAATCTAGTCTCGATCATCATTTCCTATTCCCTTGAATCCTTGCAACTTTATCATGCTTTCCATGTCAACTTGTGGTGGTGGCGGAGGTGGTATGGGTGAAGATGGGGGTGAAGGTGGTGAAGCTGGTGGTGGCGTGGGTGGGGGTGGTATGCGCGGAATCCTTTTTCTGATAAAATTGATCGCACTTCTTGGTGAGACATTCACGAGTTCTTCCTCGTTCCCTTGTGGAGGTGAAATCAAGGGGCTAGTTTCTAGTTCTATACTACTTTTGTTCGCGTAAATTCTCCCACTTCACGTAGCCCCGAACCTCAATGTATTTGCATAACACATTTTTCACATAGTAGCATCTTAATCCAAGTGTTCAGAGACTTAGCATACTTACCTCGCGGTCCTTTGAGGAAGTGTCGGTTTGCCTCGCTATAGCTAACTCAAGTATCTACCACAAACTCAGTAATGAATCCTCCTATAATTTATCAAGTCAGTGATCAACAGTGCTCGTGATCTTATCCTCTGATGCTTTCAATTTGTGCACCAATTCTGGGGTCCACACAATATAATTATCAAATTTCCACCTTCCTTGGCTATTTGCTAGCTTCGCGACCCACTCGTACAACTCAGTAAGGAAAGATGCGAAGAAAATTTCGTGGATTTTAGTGTATAGGTAGCATTCTAACCACTTTTCTTTTGATAGTCACAGATTCCTATATTCCTATGCCTCGAACTCGTGAATATTCTTATCCAACCAATTTTTAATTTCTTTCTTAGTTGGATTCCAGTAATATGACATCGGACATCACTATGGAGATTCCAGTCTTGGCAACAGAACCATTTGTTGACTTATTGGGGCCTAACCCAAGTTCAAAGTTAACTAGCCAAACAAATCCCTGTATTACTGGCCCTTTCGGCAACAGTCCATGAAGTGTGGACTGAGGTCTCACCCAAAGCAGTATCGGAGGATGTTGGAACCAAGTTTCTACACCCTTGAGATGTTTGAGGGGTCGATTTAGTCCAACTATGAATACCTTCATGCAGGGTGCTTTGCGCACTCTCCTGTCCTGCGAGGCCTTCACGCCCTTGTTATACCTGACTTCACGCAGCACTAACCAGTGGCTATGGGGCTTTCATACTGCTAGGGCATCAATCTTCACTATTTCATGAATCTTAATTATCTTCTTATAACAATTAGTTATCTTCGTGTACACAAATGCCTTATGTTATATTTACATGTTTAGCACATTCATATAAGTTCATGCATCAAAATCATAGTAAACTTGCAATTCATACCCAATATACTTCAATGCATAAAATAGAAAATGATACACATAAATATGGTAAAACTTCTCTTTATTAATGCTTCAATCGGTTACAGACTCAACTTGCTTTGTGCACTTAGCTACAGGGGTCCACACACTTAGCTGCAGGGGTCCATGCACTCAGCTGCAGACTACTAGGTCTCTGCACACTTAGTTGCAGAGCTTTCTCCTACTCTACGACCCAACGATATGACTTACACTTTTATTCAATGCGTCATAGCTTGATTTCTTCTTTTCATTAGATTATGTTTTCTACACTTAGAGTCTTTCTCTATTTATACAATCCCATGGTCCGTGGACCATGGGTAGATCTTTCAGACCAACATTACATTACAAAAATGAGGGCAGGCAACCCTCTGACTCATTTACCATATTCACTCTTCGGGCCCACAAGTCGCGGAGCCTTTACAATGGACTTAGTCAAAACTTGGTCTTTAAGCCCCAAAACTTGCCTTGGGGGGATCCCATGCCCAACAGTTTGTTCCAACCAAAGTTTAAGACTAGTAACTCAACCGACAGTTGTCATCAAGCTCTAGATTGTTTGCCAAAGCAAGACTCTAGAACTAGTAACTCAACCCACCGAGGGCTCTAGAGCATTTTTCCAACCAGGGCTACGAGACTAGTAACTTAAACAATGTTGTTAAAGGGCTCCACATGTTTTTCTAACCAACGCTCCAGGAACTAGTAACTCAACCCAAGCTAAGGAAACACGAGGACCAACCAAAACGAAAAAAGGAAATATACCCACAATCTCCATGGCTATCCAGGAAATGACAAGGCTAGGAAATCCATTGTCAATCCAAGAATTCCTCCATGCCAGTGATAGATCATGACCAATAATCCACATGCATATGTAATGCATGCCAAAACTAGTGAGGAAAACATACATGCAACTTGGTATCTGCAATAAAATCCTATTGTAGTTGTTGATCCCAATGTCCTCTTCTACTTTCTTGCTCCTCCTTTTCCTTCTTGCTCCAAAAATCGAAGTATGGCACACCCTCCAAAAGTGCTCCAAGAAAACTCTAAGTCTCCAGGAATATGAGAGAGAGAGAGAATAATCAAAGAACTCCAAAACTAAACCGACAAAAGGTTACCAATTGATCCTCAGAAGCCTTTCTATGAATGAAGCCTCTATTTTTTCATTTTCCATTATTTTCCTTTATTTTCTTCCTCACATGCAACCTGTGACCTTTCACCTCCCTTTTATCCTAATTTACATTATTTCCACAAATAAATGTGCCAAAAATGTCATTTTTCTTTTCCAAAGCCTTATCCATTTCCTTAGCCATTAATAACCAAATGGACACCCACACTAGGATGTCTTTCCCAACATTCAACTTGGAATAAGTGTCCCATCAACTATGGTTATTATTTTTCCTTTATTAACTTTTATTACATGGAGTTTTCACCAAGTTTGTTACACTATCAAGAGCTCTGCAAGTCAAAATATTATACCTTGAGTTAAGATGAATCCTCTTAGAGATCGATATATCTTGCGTTAAGATGAATCTAGATTGATTAAATTATTATTTTTTTATTAAAGTTGTTATAATAAGTGCACATAAATTGCTTTTCATTTTATATTTGAAAGAATATAAAATTTATTTAAATATATATTTTTATATATTCAAAAGTCTAACTTTAATTATAAAATTCTTAAAATATATATTTATATATTAAAAAATATTAACTAAAAACAAGTGAATGATAGCGATATTTAAAACACTCACTACGATTATGAATTGAGAGCCTCCTCTTTATTAGATTAATGAAAAATTCTTTAAAGGCATTTCTACCAAAAGCCAAATGCTATATACCAAATTGGATGGTTCAACTAAATAACTGAAGCTCAAAATGATGTTGCACAAAATTGTTCTTTGAGTTTGACTGTAAATATTTTACATGAACAACATTTGAGAGTTTTATAAAAGGTACCATCGGGAGATTCCCAGTGCTTGCACTGACACGCTTGTTGGTTTTCAGAGATTTAGTTACACCATTCCGAATCCAACCAGAGAGGTTCTGTATATTTCCGAATATAACCAGAGAGCTATAGAAAGTGTAGAGTCAGAGTAAAGGCTTTAACTCTTGAAAATTTGGTATCTCACCAAGCCTGTGGAAGAAAATTGGGCAAAATAGAGTTTTACGGCAGTTGAAAATTGAATCATACCATCCCAAACTATTCTTGGTATTTGAAAATCTTGTGCAGATCATTCTTGAATGTGCCAAAATTAGATCCTTTGCAAGTATTTTAGGAAAACTGATTTGAACTTTGGCCTTGTTTGGACGAAAAAATACTTTCCCGAGAACTTGTTTTAGGAGTACATGAATTTTTCTCTGCATTTATACTGGCTGGTAAAATTGTGGTTAGCTTATGGAATGGGAGAAAATGGAGGCCACAGAGTAGATAAAGAGTGGTCCTTGGCATTGAATACTTGGAGAGGATTAGCATCAACATTGTCGTTGTAATCGGTGAGTTCCTTAAAGGTATACGCAAAGGATATGCAACTTTCCTCATTCTCATTCGTCAATCGAGAATTAAAAGAATGATTTATCCTGAAGTGATATTTACAAAACCCTACGACGAATGGTTCAAACCAACATGAATTCCACTTAGTTTAAAAAACTTCTCCCTCTCTTGCAATCATTGATTTTACGATGGTTAGATTATCAAAACTACACTAGGTTCATATTTTCTGAGAGATTCAAAACCCTATAGTTAGATGCTCAGATAGGAATGTACAAGTCCAATTATCTCTATTTTTCAAATCATGTTCACATACAAAAGTTTTCTATTGAGAACCTCCACTGCTACAGGAATTTTTGGCCAATTTTTTACAACAATCTGGTCATGATGATGAACCACACTTGTTGGTTCGAAACGCATCGACCAAAAAACTCTCTCATGTGAGACTTCGTTTAATTCATTATGGATCACAAAAGCTTGAATACAAAAACAATAAACTTGTCTAGATTTTTTTGGCTGAGTAGCGTAAAGACATAAAAACATAGATAACACAATTATAATAAATTATGAACAATTAAGGATTAAACCAACTATTATTTGTATCATTCACTCTTCGATTCTCATCAAGTATTGCCCCTTTCACACGAAGTGCTAGTCTGTTGAGAAATTATTCAAAAGCCCTTGTTATCTGCAGTCTAGACTATGCATGTTCAAGTTTTTTGGGATTTTTAGAAACTTAAAAGTGAAATATTTGAAAGGAAAAACTAATTGCTTGACAAGATTCATAGCAACAGTGGCACCGATATGTTTTCAAACAATGTATTAGTGAAGAATTATGCTTCTTCGACTAGGAATCAACTCATGATATGCCTAAACTCTAGGCGTTATAAGAAAAATGATGTGAGTATTAGTAACCCTATCAATAGCGCATAGTCTAAAAGACTCACATATTGGCTCAGAAAATGATGGAAATTTCGGCAATATTATCATAAAATCTGGCAATTTTTTTGAAAATTTGTGTTATAACTGTCAAAATTCAGGATTTTGGGAGCCTCAGGGATTCTTGATGGTGTTGAATCCATTTACACCATCAAAAAAATGATTCAAACACTCCAACAATTTGATTTTTTTTTTTTTTTATTACAGGATTCCAAGTTTGACTTAAAAAATCCATTCTTCCTTCTCAACCACGTGAATCCTTCGATAATGAGGATTAGGAAGAACCAGTTGGGTTTGAATGTAAGACTGGAATGGTCTTATTTTTTTTAAATGCAACATCGTACTATATCACATAACATAGTTATGTTATTAATTATTAATATTATGTTGTGTTGTTTGATGAAATAATATTGGCAAAATTATGGGTTGTCAAAATAGCCAATAATAAATTGACTATTTTATCTTAATTTTCTTTTAAGTCTTGTTTATTTATTTATTAATGTAGTTTTACCAAATCAAAATGTTAAATAGGTGAGAACAAGAAAAATTATAACAACATCTCTTCCATACTAGGCTAGATAACACCTCTGAACACAAATTCAACTTTTATTATACATTATAGATTTACTTATTATTTATTAATAAATTTTAAAATATTACTAATTTCCAAGTTTAAATTTTTTATTTTTAATAATTTAATATATCATAATCAAAGGCCTTAATAAAATGGTTTATACTGTAATTTATTCTCTTTCCCAAGAAACAAACATTAATAATTTGATAAATAAAAGGAATTATCTCAAAAAGACATCAATTTCAAGAATATGTAGTTTTCTATTGCAACCACTATCACCATCAGTTTTTAATTAAAATTACAATGTCTAGGAGGGAAATACAAATTCCCAATTATATTGAAATAAATAACCATTGATGGGCTAATTTTGTATATTCCACTATATAACTTATGTTTCTTTCTAATGTTCTACCAATTCAAGAAATTAGTCTAAGGAGGTGTTAATGGTTCTTGACCTACCAACATGTCAGGGAATCTCCCAGGTAAGAAGTCCCAACTAGAACTAAGACCGCTTGTAGTAGGATTCCCAGCAGTGGGTAATGAAGCTATGCTTTGATTGTGATAGCGTGCAGAGGTAAGTATGATCTCTTTGTTGGAAGCAAGGGCGTGGCCCTGTAGCAAGTCAAGAGAGGTGCATGGGGAGCTTCTAACACAAAGAGGGGGAAAGAAGTGTGTCCCTTAGAAGCCTATAATAGTATGTAGCCTAACAAGAACACACGAGATGAATGACATCACAAGATGGAAAGCAAAATAGTCGACAATCCAAAGTGATGATTTAAACCAACAAGACACTTCAATAAGATTCATATAATCACATAAGAAATAGTCCATACAAAAATGCGTAAGTTAAAACTACATACATTGCTAAAGTACCCAGAATAGTCGAACTACAATAACAACACATGCATGAAACATGCTAGCTTTATTATATTATATAAAAGTGAAAGTTCCATCCATACATACAACCATGACAAGGTTTAGCTCCAATATTGGAAGGTTACAGTAAACATCGCCTACTCCTCCAAAGAGATGTACTCACTCTGCACTATGGAGAAGAAAAGGCTCATCACAATAGTCTCCAAGCCTTCTCTAAGCAATGCCTAGCAAAATCTTGGCTCCAAAAACCCCGTTCTTTGAGTTATGAGGTTGTATCTATAACAAAGGGTGGGGTGATCCTTAACATTCCCCATTGTGACTCTTGGACTACCCTCACGACTGTTCAACTTCATTGCATAACTCTTTACATTACATATGGCTGTTTGCATTCCATTAATGACACTTGGAATTTCACTTTACAACATCTTTGCAAAAATGATACATTTTCCTCATATACCCATGTGGGGCAAAAATGGCTTGAGTGAGCCAGAAAATACAACACTAAGACTCAGACGGTTGTGGAAAGACCAGCTCATCGACCACCTCTCCATGATCCTTGGTGAAAAACTCATGCCATGCTTGAAAGTGCGCAATGGTGTTCTCGTACTCTTTGTTGACAACTTTCTGGAAATGAACTCTTACATCCATTGCATCCAGGTATACTGATTTGGAACCTTTGTTCAACTCATCCTGTAACATGTGCAAGTTAGTCCTGAGTAAGGCTAGATTGACGATGTATATCCACATGTTATCTACATTGACTTGCAAATATGCACTAGTGACCGTGAGAATCAACTGATAAAAGTACGCATTGAGCTCCAGTTTGACTTGGTTCTTCTCCTTGGCCTCTGTGAGGATACCAATCGACGGGGTGCCATGATTTCTGACAGAGACATCCAAACTCTTGAACACCCATGCATATGAAGCCTCAACACTAGTGATGATAGGCGGGAGTTCCTCATAGTTCCGGATCAAACTATGGATGTGTGCTTTGTCCAACTCTTCCTATGAATTCATCATCTTTTGCAAGTAAAGTGGGGCTCCCTTGTACCTCATTTTCCATGTATGTACATGATTAACTGTGGCATGTATATCTATGAGTGTTTGCACTATCTTGATGCAGCGATGTTGATCACCATGTAGGTGGACAACTGCCTTGTGCACGATGACGAATCTGTCATGCAGACTCCGCATGATTGTCTCAAGAGTTAATACTTCAACAAGTATGGCTTTCTTCATCTCTGCACTGGTGGATTCTTTTGATTTTTCCTCTCTCTACCTCATTGCTTGAAACTCCTTAGCCATGCTCTCATTTTCTACTATCAAGAACTTCACACTCAAGCTCTTGGATTTGGAATATGCCTTCACACCATCGGCAAAGGTATTTGGATGTCTTCATACATTTGACACAACCACTGGTTCTTTAAAGTGCACTGGTGAACAATGCTCATCCGAGGTGCATGGTCTACGTGCTTGTTCAACTCTATGTTGTGACCCATCAAAGGTTATGTTGTACACATCTATTCTTGAATTATCCTCAAGGAGAATGGTATCCCCTTGTTCACTTAGAACTTGCTCTACCTTTGGAGATGGTGAAGGATGTGGGGTAACCTCAGTTTATTTTGGTATGAGGTTGGTGTCCTGATCTTGCTCTGATTGCTCCATATTCATGTCCATTTGTTCTACTATTGGTTCATCATGCAGAGCAAGTTCTTCTTCCTGCGGCTTCTCACCCTGTTCCTCATCTGTTGTTGGTTCAAAGTCTTCAACCTGTATCGGTGATGTCTATGCTCTCTGTGCACCTTCAAATTCCCCGTATTCCTATTCCTATTGTTGTTCTTTGTCCTGTTCATACTCATGCTACACTTCCTTCTATCTTCTACACAACTCTTGTTTTTCTTTGAGCTTCTATTGTACTTCATGCAACTTCCTCTATGCTTCTTCCAGTCTTTGGTTCTCCCTCTTTCTTTGTGCTATTCTCCTATCAGGTTGTCGCCTCTTTGCATCTATATCCAAAGCTACTCTCTCCACCAGTGGGTCTTCCTTAAACCTGTAGCTTTTCTCCTTCTTTATGCTTTCAAAAATATTCCTCTTGCCTTTTTCTTGCTTAGGTTTGCTGCTTGTTGCTGTCATTGTTGCTACTCCCTGTGGTGTTGCCTCCTTGAGTGCGGCTAGCCACTCTACTGCCATGATGATTAGTTCATTGAGCCTAGAGGAGCTATAAATATATATCCATGGGTCTTCCTCTAGCAAACGACATGCCCCATGGACCCAGGAATAGTACAATCTCGCACGGTGGTCCCTACATAATCCATGTGGATCTTACAGATTCAAACTCTTGGTTCTGAAATTAAACTTCTTGAAGTACTCAACTTCAACATCTTCTTCTTTAAAACTCCATATCTCTCAATTCGAAAAGGAATCACAGGCCATGGTACAAAGGGGCGATGAAATGGTCAGATAGTCTATCCATGAATCCTCAGTAGGTGCAGTCTGAAAGCAACTTGCAATATACGTTCACAACATTCTCTTAAGGTGTCCATACCCAAACCATGCCAAGAAACTACTGATTAGCACATATTGCATCAAGCAGGTAGGCAGACATGAAGAATCGTGCTTGCTGATCCTTGGGCAAACTCCGGGCATTGGATACATGTGCTTTCACCTAGAGAGCGAATGTGTTGGACCAGTTGAAAGGTTTTCCTTCACTTTCCAACTAATCTGACATAGAAACCCAACTCTATGGGAAGGTCCCTGTACTCCGTTGGCCATACAAACAACATGCGAAGAGGACCAAGAATTGATAAGCCTTTCTGAGTGTCTTCATCTTGTATATCTAGTTGGGTGTCATCTTGGACTTTGTTGGATCCCTTACCCAATGATTCAAGATGTCTCTTGGATTCATGTTATTGTTGGGATTGTAGAACGGTGCATCCATCCTACTCACGAGAAGTGGAAAATGGTACATCTGCTGCTAATATTTTGCTGTGAAGGAAGCAACGTGTACTCCACTGACACTACTAAATATCATTGTTTCTAAATGAGTGTGTGAGACAATCTAGTGGATCACATGTTTGCATGGGAATACAGGAAACCTGAATGCCACCTTGTACAATCCTGACTTATGAATATTGACATAGACCTCTCGATCCTCCAAATTCTCCTCAAAGATGCTTGTGAATATAGTGTTGATGTCCTTCCATGTGATCTTGATGTCTTTCTCGATGGATAGGTGTGTGTCTTTATACACGGGAAAGCTCATAGATCCCTGTTCAATCACATCCTTAGTACTGCTTTCAATTGTCTTTTGATCCAGCTCTCTCGAAGGCCATGATATATGTACTACTAAGAAGATGCTCAAAAACCTAAGATACTCAGAGATAGAGAATACACTCACAACAAAACAATTTCAGCTAAAAGACATCAAGCAACTTGAGAATTAATTGAGCAACAAACTGGTGACTGCTAGGAATGATTTCACAATAATTATTCCAAGAAGCTGGGAGACTATCAGCTAAAACTGCACATTGCATAGTCTCAACTACTAGTAAGGCTGATTGTTGACTAGAATTGCATAATGCGCAGTCTAGTGAGGTTGACAACTGTCTGAAACTACGTAATGCGAAAAATAGTCAGGCTATTTTGCTGGCTGGAACTACGAATTGTGTAATTCCAGTGGGCAGAACTGGACACTTCCACCCAAGATTGTGTAGAGAACAACTAGGAGCTAGTGTGGGTAACCTAGGTGCAATTCTTGGAGGCATGGTAGAGCCATGAATACTAGGAATACGCTAAGCATGATGGGAGGCACAAGACCTGGGCCAAGATAACCAGGATCTCCCTAATGGAAACCTGAAAATGTGAAGGAATGAGTGTGTGTGCAAAGTTGTTGCAGATGTAAGTGAATAGACATGCTTGCAATTTAGGCAAGTGAAAAAATCAGTCAAATGAAAAAACCAAGAAGCTCATGAAGAGCGTCGCTGCAACGACGACTGTCAGCGTAGAAATAATGTTATGCATGAGACACTAAGGAAAGGTAATGAAAAACTTGAAACAAAAATTATGGAAGCTAAAACACATTGAAATGCCAACATTCATTCAATAAAAAAAAGTAAACAACACTCATACACGCCCAAAACTAAAAAGCGATAGAAAAATTGGCAAAACGCATGAAAAGAAAAACTTACCCAGAAAAGCTATGTTGACTTTGCCGAATGTTCCTAGATGCCCAGGGCATGCTAGAGCTTCAAGATCGAATGTGAAGAATGAGCTCTGAGGTGTTGTTTAAATAGATTTGGTAAGACTAGGGTTTATGATGTGCATGCCAGAAATATAAGAAAAAACAACACTTGGTGGGGAGTTTCTAAAATCGACTTTTCATGTAACTCTTGTTGCTAA
>APFE031536854.1:0-12955 GCA_000404065.3 Pinus taeda | reverse complement strand
CATTTATAGATGTCTGCAAGGGTGTGAGTCATCTCTGGGTTTTTGATTAGTGTCATTCCACTTGTTGTTCTTGGTTCCACTTGGAGATTTCTTGGATCTCTTACTCATCCCTGGGCGAATTCAGGAAGGCAAGTGTCATAGGAGAAGTTTCTAGAAGATTCCATGAGCATCCACTTAGCAAATTGTCTCGGACATTTGTCCATTCTCGCTCATGGCACCCCACAGAAGGCCTCTTCAATATGCATCGCACCTGGCTAGTGTAGAAGTCAGTATGCATCGCACCCTGACAGTGGAGCAGTCAGTATGGTCTAGTTTTGGCCAGTTCTGAGTGGCTTTTTAGGTGGAACTTTTGGGGAATGATGTAATCAGTTGACCATGATCCTTTAGGGTATGAAACAACACTTTTAGGGGCTAAAGAGCCCTTCTTTTATTGACATATAAGATTGGGGTTGCAGTGCCCAAATATGTCTATAACAATGGGAAAGACGTTGAGGGTTGGTTGTTATTGAATAAACATTCTTATGCCAATCAACAGGGATTCCAAAATAACAAAATTGTGTATCACTATTCTATGCAATTTTTGTGATTGTTCCCCAAGACGCACTATATCTAAACCCTTCAAGACAATTGTTCTTCAACCTTGTACAAATATATCTAACAGTAACACTAGGCTATTTCTAGAAAAGCTTGCAACATTGTTGTCACTAGATGGCGAACAAGGTGGAAGATATTATCACTTCTTGGTATCTCTTTGGGAAAGCTATCATTCTCTAGAGTTTGTCAAATTAGGACAAAAGAGAGATCAAAGATCCAAATTTTGCAGTCATCCGTCCTTTTGACCTTGTGTTGATAACAAAGTGTTCCGGATTTTTTTTGAGCAACTCAAGAAGCCCAACCCATGGCCTTCTTTTACTTTTGGCCGTAGTCCAATCATCCCATGTCAAATACTTCCTTATCCTATTTTGATGCCAAATTCCACTATAATGCTCAAGAAGCCGCACAAACAATGTAAAAATGTAAATGATCTTTAAATTTGAAAGGCCTGAATTAAATTAATGTTGCTATACATGATCTTATTTCTACGCATTATCATTAATAATCCAAAACCAGTAAAATAAATCAACCTGTAGAATCAAAGGACATGATACACTTAAAAGTATTAGCTTAAGAATATGATACTCCCAAATATGGTTGCATTACGTCAAGCAACTCCAATGTATTCACATAAGATTTTAATGAATAACATTGAATATATGATATTTACAAAACAATTACATGTCGAAAGAAGACTAGCTACTGATATCATGATACTAAAGATAAAATCAGATGGTTTTTATGTTGCATGTAATAATAATTCTAAAAAACAATCACATTAGATTGCTTAGAAAATGGTCATTATAGACATAGAAAAGTTACTATTACGGTAACACAAACAAGGCTATCATTATTAGCAGTGTTTGGCAAAGATATACAAATGAATGTTGTCCTTTTTCTATCAAACTAGATTGCTACATAGGTAACATGCAATTAGAGAAAAATAACAAAGAATCGACTATTGTACCTTTCATAAAGTAGTATGTAACTTTTGACCCTCATATGCATCTACGTGTAGTCTAGATGCTATAGCATTCTTACAGTAGTAATAAACTTTTGACCCTTAATCAGAAGTGAAATCAGATTCTACAGAGGAGAAATTTAAGCATTTTACATACAAAGAAAATCTAAGAATTCATAATTTTCTTCTCCTTGAGAATTATACATAGATGAACTCTATGCATTCTAGAGAGGAAATATAAGAATTTGTTTTTTCATTAATATCAATTCTTTAGAACTTCAAAATCACATTTACTAGTAGACGAAATTGAATTCGCAACAACCTATGTTTAACAATGGCATGATATTAGCATTCTTTAACCATTGTATCATCTCAAGCTCATAACATCTTCCTTGGGATTGCTTCCTCCAAGAGATGAGTGAATTCATATACTTGAAAACATCAAAGAGTTTGAGCACATATAGAGTTGGTTCCAAACAACACTAATGCCATTTCAAAGTTTGAGTATTCAGCTTGAACTTTGATCATTATAAGGTTGTTATTAACCCTTTATACTACCACTTTTCATTGCTTTGGTCCATATCTATATCCTTTTATCGAGAGAAGGCTTCCCCTACAGTTTTATCTCCAATACCATTTTTAACAAGCCAAAGGGTGACCTTGCTTCACATAAAAATAAAATAAAATAATATAAAACATTATGCTTTATCTAATGCTCATGTGGAATAAAGAAGGTTCACCTCAGAATGAAGTTTAGACATTGGCATCCATTCACCTAGTCCACATAGATTAGAGAGCACATTTGCTACAACTGAAACAATCTCCTTTTCTTCGTTTCACATCTGCTAAGAATTATCAATTTCATGGTTCATTCTTCTCCATGTATCCCCCTTTAGATCTGAATAAAGTAAACAATGATATCAGACAATTTCAGATACACATTACATGTCTTGAGGACGTCATTAATTAACAACCTCCAAGTAAATGTAAGGAGCCACATGCCAACGACATGTCTAATAACCTTTGCATCTAAAGCAAAAGTTAAAACGAGCTTGCTCAATTGGAACTACAACCATAATCACATAATATTTAAACATGACAACAACATATATTTGAAGAGTTTACTACATAAAATATCCAGACCGTGTAAAAACACATTAGTAAAAACACATTAATGAATCTCCTTCAGACAATACACATGAATCTTTTCAGGGTAAAATTAGAGTCACAACCAGAGAATCAAACCTTTATTGGGTGTGAAACAATTTAATGGAAACAAAAATTAAAATTTTGCAAGAAAAATAAGGATTTTGCATTCCATGACATGTCCATCATTTAGACATCAAATTAGACAACATAAGCTCATGTGAAAATTAAGTTCTCAAATGAAATAATCAGATAACTAGGGAAAGTATCAAGTCTTTTCCAATTTCTTCAAAAGAAGCCCATTACAATCAAAATAAATTGGTAAAGCACAAAACACCTCTTAAAAACATTAATAAGAAACAATTATTAAAATTAAAATATTCTTGATGGATATTGTTTTTACTGTTTTCCTAACACTAAATTAAATGAGATGTAATGTGCCTTCTTATGTGTTTCAATCAGCTGAACAAACGTCACATGTTTGTGTTTCTGTGTTTTAGTCAACTCAACATATGTCACATGTTTCTAGAACCCTGCAATTTGTGGCCAAGTGTTTTCTGCTACCATTTTTCTTTGCGTGCATCGTAGTTGTAGTTACTCTCCATTAAAGATGATTCAATGAAGGGACTTAAATTGGGTTAGCTTGGTAGGTGATGATTATCTGGGTACTAGTGAGCATAGTTTTTATCGTTCTCTCTGCATCGAGAGCCATTCCTCCCAAATGGAATAACCATGGTCAATGGCCACATGAATCTATTTAACAACACTAACAATACATACCCTTGAGCAACACATCGTTCATTTGGGAGTTGGGTGACAAAGAATAAATCCCCTTAAGTAGCACATCGTTCATTTAGGAGCTGGATGATGAAGAATACACCTTCTTGAGCAACACATCATTCATTTGGGAGCAAGCAACACATCATTCATTTGGGCATTGGGTGATTTGAGGACATAGTTTCATGGGAAATAAGTATCTCTATCTTTCAGATTCCACTGTGATCCATCATAGGATTTGAAGCAAGGACATAATGAAGGCAGTGGTAAAGATTAGCTTGAGGCAAAGCTGAGCTGATACTAGGCAAACAAGTAGCCAGGGAGGATATGTTGCCCCATCCCTACTTCCAGTGGAAATGGGTCCACATTCACATATATAGGTTAGCATAACGAACTACTCCCCATTAGTAGAGAGAAGCTCCCAAAAAGCAGCACATGTCATACATCCACAAGAACTTGATTTCCAGATCTCTCTTGTCCAAACATGGCTTTAAGATGGTCTTTGCTTTGAGTCTGAGAAATAGATTATGACCAAGAATGGTACAACCATTCCTGAGGTCAAGATCTAGAACTGCATATAGAAAATAGGGGACTAAACCCCACACTCTTAACTAGTGGAAACACTCGGAACTGCATCCAGAAGCAAAAACAGGTCCCAATTTAGTTTGACCTTACCAAAAAATGGGAGGAGGTTAATGCAGTTTTCTTGTGAAGACATAGGTAGAGGTAGAACCAAGATGAAATAGATGATAACAATGTCACTTTTTGTGCTAGAAGTAAAATTCATTTTCCTTCTCCATGAATCATGTTGGGTAGGATGGCGGCTAACATTTGGAGTTTGTAGCTTCTTTTGAAGTGGACCTCTTCTTCCCCAGGGGAAACCTAAAGGGTAAGGTGCTCAAGCTAGCAATGATGATAAGGCAATGGTAAAGGCCACTTCATGGAGCCAAACCACCAAAACCTAGAAGGTGATTCATCTAAAGAATGTTTTGGACATACCATACATCCACAAAACCTCGTTTCCATATCTCTTTTGTTCCCTTGGTTGGTTTTTCTCCAAAAGAAACACAACTATGATCCTGAACCTCCCATTATGATCCTCCCATTCTCGCCAACTTTCATCTTCTAGCTACACAACTAGAATCCTCTCGTTCTCCCCAAATTTCGTCTTCCAGATGCACAACTAGAATCCTCCCATTCTCGCCAACTGTCATCTTCCAACTAGACAAGTAGAATCCTCTCGTTCTCACCAGCTTCCGTCTTCCATAGACGCCACTGTAGACATCGCAACAACTTGCATTCACTGGTGGCAACTTCAGCAACTATAAATGACTTTAGGTTGGACACCCACCAAACCAACTAAGTACAATACTCCACTTGGCTCCCATACTTTGATGCTCAACTTGCCTGGGTTACTTTGCATAGCTACTAGTTCTCAACTAACCTGGGTTACTTTGCATAAAGCAACATTATTCACATAACATTTAATGCTTTAAATCAATGTTGGCATTAGTTTAAAATTTTCAAAATAAGAATTAAATTGATGAACATAACCTATGGTTTTGACCTCCCTGCCTCGGGAAGAGGCCAAATAAGATGGTGAAATCCATTGAACTATAGAAAATACACTGCAAATACATGACAAGCCTAAAAACTTTAGGTTAATTAGTTGGTTGGTTATACACCAACTAATTCTTATTAGAGGATTTTGATCCTTTGATTACTACAGTCACATGCTTGATGACAAGGACTAATAACAATAAATATTGTATGGTTTTGCCAAAATTTTAGGATAATTTACATATTTTTTTGAATAATTATTTGGTTAATCTAGTTAATTTGCAAATAAGAAGTTCAAGAAGTAATTTTTAATTAATAGAATAGTCTCAAATGTAGGTGGACCATTAAGACTTTTAAAAGTTAACAATCTAGTTAATAGAATACTTTCAAATCTAGATGGACCATTGGACCTTTTAAAAACTCTCAATGAGTAGTAGATGATCTAAAATTCTTCCCTCAAATGATGACCCATGCTATTACATATAAACCTATGTTTACTCCCAAATTCCATGCATTTGATTTCCTTCTCAGTTTATAGCAATTGACAACGTACTTTTATGAAAATTATTTTACAAGTTCACTCTAACCTTGACTTCCACGTTGTTAACTTTTACCTAACGAAATTCAATCAACTTCAACATTTATAACATGAAATTAATTTTTTTCACAGTAAATCATTTTGTAAGATTAATTAAATTAAGCTAACTTTTTACAAGATTATTTAATGTATTATTAGATATTTTATAGATGATATACACTTAAGGGTTTGATTTTAAGGCTTCAATTTTTATTTTTATTTTTATTTTTAAGGCTAATATAATATTTACATATGATTACATTTTCCACCTACTAAGGATTTGAACTCGAAAGCTCTATGGATCAAATTTCTCATTGGGGCTTCAATTTTATCATGGAACATTTTTCATTTTTTTCCTATTATTTTTGTTTCATGTGATTGTAACCTATTTTAACCATGATGATATCCTCATCTCAAATCATTCTTCAAGAACACTACTGGTCCCTTCAATTGGTAAAAAAAATCATCAATCCTTGGCAACGAATACCTATTCTTTATCATCACCTTGTTCAATAACCTATAATCAATGCATAACTTGAGAGTATTATCCTTCTTCTTGACAAACAACACTGATACACCCTAGGGTGACACACTTGGCCTAATGTATCCCTTGTCAAGCATTTCCTTCAACTGCAACTTCAATTCAACTAACTTTGGAGTGCTCATCGTATACGATGCCTTTGATGCTAACGCTTCTCCTGGTACCAATTCAATAGAAAAATACACTTCCCTATAATGTGGTAAATCTAAAATATATATTGGAAACATATGTTGGAAATACATCTTGAAACTACTGCAAAACTGGATATGTCTTCAAGAATTCAACATCCTCAACATATTTCCCCTTGTCACTAGAAATATGAACCGTAAACAATACACGCCCTTTCCTGCTACTACGTTTTTCCTACATAGTTGTAACAATCCTCACTAATACAGGATTCTTCTTACCCTGCAAGATTCTCTTCTCTCCACCATCATCCGAGCACTCAGTAGCCTTATCATAGCAATCCACCTTAGGCCTGTGAATATACAACCGATCCAAACCTAATAGCATATTGTATGGTTCCAACGGAAGAACATTTAGATGCGCTGATGTAGACATACCATCAACTCAAATGCACACTATCTTACCCAATGATGAACTCTTTTGTTATTACTTGTAGCCAAATTCACTATCCAGGACTCTGTATTCACTTCTTTATTCAAACCACACTTATCCACCAGGTCAAGATTGATATAAATATAGTTAAGATCCAGGGTCAATCAAAATAGAAACAACTTGATCACAAAGCTTACCTTCTGTCTCGATAATATATGCTTGATGATCAACCTACCTATTATCCAAAGCTACAAAAATCCAAGGAATACTCTGTCCAACATCCCCAACTATTTGTGCCTCCTAAGCATTGTACATTTGTGGTCTGCCACCCTAATGTTGTGGAAAATCTCTCCTGCGATGATCCTTACCACAAGTCCAATGTTGTACAGGTTTCTTGTCGTCACCCTTATTGTACTCCTCATACTGAAATCCTTGTCCTCTATCAGTTGCATTGAACTTCTTGTGCGATGCTGCATTCTCCTTTTCATCTGTATCCTGCGGTTTTCCTCTGTTCTCAACCCACTTTCCTTTATTCTTCTCATTACCTTTCCAATCCTGCTTAGACTCAGTCTTGCACTTTAATTGTTCATAATAGTGCTTCAACTTTTATGATGGCTTCCTCCAACAATCTAGGCTCATCAATCTCAATCCCATCTTTGAACGATATCAGCAACCCACTAATGAATCTCTGAACATTTTCTTTCTCCTCCTTAAGATAAGGCGTGTATCTCAACAAATCCAAGAATATGCTAGTATACTCCTCATTGGTCATAGATCCCATCTTTAGCTCATATAACTCCTTTGTCATGTCATCATAGTATCTTTCAGATAGATAATTCTTCCTAAAAAGTCTCTCGAACTCACTCCAAGTCAGCTCCTCTTCCCGAATTCCTATGACATTCTTCACATCTTCCCACCAAATGTATGTTTTTTCTTTAAGACTGGAAGTAGCTATCATGGCTTCCATATTCTCTGAATAATCATGCAACAAAAAGAGCTTATTCATCCCAAGAAACCAAGCATTTGAATCCTGTGTCTTCTTCAATTCTCCATCAAATGCAGAGGGATTTTCTTTCTTGAACTCCTGTGGAAAGTATTTCTTCTCACTCCTTCTATATGGATGGTGATGGTGATGACGATGTTGTTTCCCTTAACCAGAACTAGAATAGAACCCATGATCATTACCCCTCTAGTCAGGTGTGTCCAAGAACCTACCATCTCTGATTGTATCATCACTATTAAATTTGTATCCAGATTGAGACCTCCTGCCATATGCCCCATTGGTCCTTTCCTCCTGTTCATGAATAATCCTAAGCAGTCCTTGTCTTTGCAGATCTGAAAAACACTGAAGGACCACTTCATTAATCTTTGCTTGTTTCTCTTGTGCCCTAGTAATTCTTTCTTGTGACTGAATTATTCTATCATTATCCACCTTACAACTTCTGATCTTTGTTTTCAAACTTCTCAATATATATGCTATGTCAGGGGAGTACTCATCACCATGTTATTCATCTGATATGTAGGGAGAACCACGTGAACTGTACTCCACCATTTTTCTATTCATCTTTGATCCTGTAATTCCTACAAACATACCATGTTAGATAAACCCAACATAAACATAATCAACATACCTCAGTGAAGTTCAGGGGAGGCTATCTCATCTACAAGATCAATCTGGATTACCACAACAAACAAACACACACGCACACACACACACATATAACTTCTCAATGTAATTTCTATGTCAGGGGAGTACTCATCACCATGAAATATAGTCCACCATTTTTCTTGTCATCTTTGATCCTTTACTTCCTCCAAATGTACCAGGTTAGATAATCCCAACATAAACATAATAAACATACCTCAGTGAAGTTTAAGAGAGGCTATCTCATCTGTAAGATCAATCTAGATTAGCACAACACACACACACACACACATACACAATGAAATCAACATATCAATCATATCAACATCAACATCATCAACCTCTACATGATGACACTACTTACAACAATGACAATGACAATGCATGTGTAACAAACACATATGCAACTGACATGCATGCATGACAAACACATTCTGCCCATCCAGTCCAAGTGTTGAACCTGAGAGACTTGATATCGTTTTATAACTCGCCCTCCCACATTTACCTAGTTTCACTGAATTTCCAGGGTAAACATGAGTGGAAGAGAAACTATGACATGAACTAACCTCCTAGGTTCCACTAAGGAAGTGGGGCCAACCACATAAGACAAATTGACATCTCATAACATTCTACAGAGGCTACATGTCACTCAGAGGTTGAGTAACTGCCCCAAGTGGCCAAAACCTAAGTTTCACACCCTTTTCTTTGTCACGAGTCCT
The DNA here is from genome assembly GCA_000404065.3 of Pinus taeda. NCBI lineage: Eukaryota > Viridiplantae > Streptophyta > Pinopsida > Pinales > Pinaceae > Pinus > Pinus taeda. Next base: position 3,877 of record APFE031536854.1, on the reverse strand, counting down.
CAACCACACCCATAACAAGCCCTCCATGTGGTTGGAAGCCTCCAACCACATGCACAAGCATGCATCCATTTGATTGCAACCCAATTTTTCTAGTTAGGAGAATGTGGTCCCGATATCTGAGCTTAGATTCTAGGTAAGCCTCTGGGCCACTACCTAGAACTTCCTATAACTTCTCAGAACCACTAATGGCATGACATCAATGCTAGACATACAAACTTGAAGGCAGAACTTGACCTAGACTTCCTAGAACATAACATGCATTTCGTCAAATATGTTGCAAACAATTAAGGTACAGGTCATAAATGCATATCTAATCATAAAAGTATGAGAATCACTGAGAAGGCCCTATGCCCTCTCCACATAGTTGCAACACCACTTATCAGTCCATACATTCATCACCTATCATTAGTTAAATAATTCATGAAAATATCCATAAAATATACAGATCATATAAACATCATATAACCAAAAAATAATCAACATATAAACCATGACAACCCAACCATAATATCGCGAAAACATTGCGAATAAATATACATGAATCACACAATAGAAGAATAACTTTTATTAACACAGGAAAATACCAACCAAGTCAGGGATTTCCACGTACCACCCGACCATAGATTGGGTTGAACCAAATATCTCTTTCATCCAATAACCCCCACATCATATCCCAAGCATGAATGTGGGATCTCATGGAATAAACCAAACAAAAACCAAACTAGGGCTTGCAGAGGCCAAACCACCCAAATCTTCAACAAGCGATTTCACCTCACGGTCTGACATCACTAGCACCAACCAGATCGGTCTCTACCCAAGTTGTCCATGGTTCCATGAACTAGTAACTCAACCCACAACCTTCCAGGTCTCCAAAGCGTTTTTCCAACCTCGGCTCTAGGACTAGTAACTCAACCCAGCAAGGGCTCCAGAGCGTTTTTCCAACCTAGGCTCTAGGACTAGTAACTCAACCCAAGTTTTTCCAGGGCTCCCAGAGTGTTTGTTCCAACCCACAACCATAAGGAATTATGAGCACCAACCAAAAAACAAATCAATGGAAAAACCCACAACACCATGGATATCCAGTAAATGACAAGGCTAGGCTAAAAACCATTGTCAATGTATGAAATGCTCCATGCCAATGACAAATCATAACCAGATAATCACATGCATATACCATGCATCCATAAATCAACAATTAAATCACAAATGTAACCTATTACCTGCAAAGAAAACCGAATGTAGTTGTTGATCCACCAGTTCCCTTGTGCTTTCCTGCTTTCCTTTGCCTTCTTTCTCCAATCTAGGTGAATCTAGAGTGCTACAAACATGCTCCAAGAATGCTCCAATATTTTTCTTAAGTGTGCAAGAGTATGAGAGAGAGAGAGAGAGAGAGAGAGAGAGAGAGAGAGAGAGAGAGAGAGAGAGAAAGAGAGAGAGAGAGAGATAATATAAGAGAGCTCCAAGCTAAAACTAACAAAAGGTTGTGAACTGATCATCAAAAGCCTTTTTATCATTGAGGCCTCTATTTTACTCAATTTACTCTATTTTTCCTTCAGTTTTCCTCTCATGCAAACCTATGATCTTTCATCGCCCTTTTCTCCTATTTTTATAAATAAAATGCCAATTAATGCCACTTTGCCTTTGTCAATGCCTTTGCCAATTTCCATAGCCATTAATTAATCACCAGTGATCCCCATCACTATGTTTTTCCCAACATTCAACTTGGAATACATGTCCCATGGCCTTGTTTTTTTTTTTTACATAGGAAATCAACCAAGGGTTGTTACAAAATGAGTAATAGAGGATCTAAAATTCTTCCTTCTGGTGATGACCCATGCTATTACATATACACCTATGTTCACACCCAACTTCCATGTATTTGATTTGCTTCTCGGTTCATAGCAATTGACGATGTACTTTAATAAAAGTTATTTTGCAGGTTCACTCTAACCTTGAGTCCCATGTTGTTAACTTTTACATAACAAAAGTTAGCTAACTTCAACATTTATAACATGAAATTGAAAAACGTTCACAATAGATCATTTTGTAATGTTAATTAAATTAAGCTCACATTATTATTTATAAGTTGGTTTGTTGTAGTATTAGATATTCTATATATGGATATGGGTTTGATTTTAAGGCTTCATGGAATATTTTTCATTTTTTTCCTATTAGTCTCGTTTCATGTGATTATAACTTATTTTAAGCATGTCTATGTTTATACATGGAAATTTTTGTCATATGATTTTAATCGAAAATTTTAGAACTTTATATTTCTATTGTATTTGATTGTAACTTGCATTTTATACTTGCTACAATTAATCTAGTCACTTAGAAAGTTGAGTTAATACCTAATGCTATAAGCTATAAAGTATAGTTTTTAATATAATATTTATTATAAATGGATAATGCATAAATGCACCTAGATTTACTACCCCAAAAGTGCCATAACATTTCTACATACCTATTATTCCATCATCAATGGAGGGCCAGAGGTGATCCCTAATTTCTTAGTAGCCTAGAGCTATTGTTTAACTCCTTTAGATTGTTTTACAAAGCAAAAATTTTGTTTTTCTTCATAATATATTTTATTATTTAGTTCCAATTTGTTTTCTATTATCAAAACAATAATGATTATCTCAATATATATAAAGGTTATAGGTGCAAAAGTCAGGGCATCTCTATCTTAGTGCACACTTGACATTACAATGATGTCAAAGTTTATGTCCTAGGAGGAATATTCCTAGTATCATTAAGCAAGAATATACCTTAAACTTTAGTTTGGGTAGACATCTCACCAAATGCCAATGTGTTCATTGGTTTTCAATATTGAAGTGCAAGTCCATGCTATGTGTCTTTATCATAAATCACCTAAATTGCTCAGCCACACTTTTCTCCTTTTGTGCACTCATAGTAATAGTGCGTTAAGGTATCAGGACATTACCACTATGTGCTTTTTTTTTGAAAGATATACTTAATTTTAATTGTACCTAGTTATCTTGAAACATGATTGTATGTTTATCAATTGTCTGTCTATGGATGTTTATCATTTATTGAATTAGTATTGTACTTGATATGTTGTTAGGTATGGAATTGCTATATTCAATAGATCCATTTTAATTTTGGATTTATTGAGCATTGAGAGGGAACAAAAAAAATTTGAGACACAAATTATTTGGTGCTTAAATGATCCCAAGTTAAGATGGATTTGTACTACATATACATTAATGCTTGATATATTGTGAGTTGATGAAAAACCATCATGAGTGGTGCCAAATAGAATTGTTTCAACTTCCCATTCTTCCAAGAAATGATATGATATAATTTTTTGGTGTTCATTCTTATGTATATACATATTTGTGAATAAGTATTATTTAACCCACATTAAATTTATTATTATTATAATTTTAGTTTGAATAATTTTTATATTGAGCCAACTTGTGTGGTCATCATTGTTACAAACATGGTACATATGTTACAATTTCTTCAATATCTAATTACAAAACACACTTAGCTTTTCTATATATATATATATAGGCATGTACACATTATATTTATTTTCATTTTATATTAATTATTTTTTTGAGCTAATATGCATTATGGAAATGACACATATTATCCTCTCTTAATTCAAATATTGTTGTTTTTATTATATAAAATGAACATTAAGATTTTGGAGAAACAATTGACATGAATGACTACTGACTATTTGGTAAGACATATACATTTACTTGTCATCTATGACATTCATTGTGAGAAGATAATTTTTACTTCTCTAATTAATACAATTAATCTAATTGGTAAAATAATATAGGGTTGAGTTTTCCTCCCATAAATATTGAAATATTGTTATAAACCAGTAAAAAAAAAATTAAGA
>APFE031536845.1:0-17373 GCA_000404065.3 Pinus taeda | reverse complement strand
ATGTGTTTTATAAATGAGTCAAAACTTGTGTTCTGTAAATAAAAATGGTGTTGCAGGCACTCGGCGGTGGCTGCATGAATGTTCAAATGAGAGCAAGACAGATTATAACGGTGAATTAATTAAAAGGCTTCCCAAAGATTGAGTGGGCCCATAACCCACAGGTCCAGGATCAAGATTTTTAAAGAATTTTGGATTTTGGGCAACCCCCAAAATCTCATTTTCATCAGTAGACTTGGCTATATCAAGAAAAAATTAGTAGTTAATGGTATTCAAAGACACCAGAATAGTCATTCAACAAGTATTTAAGTTCAAAGGGAACTCCAACCAGCTTAAATCCCTACTTTTGCAAAGAATAAGAATACAAATAGGAAAATTTGAGTCAATTAGGTTTTATCATGTCAAGAGGCATCTAAATTCAAAAGAAGACGCCTTAGAAAATGAGGGAATCTGCTTGGAACAAGGGATATTGGCTTAGGATGAATGCATTGGTGTTTATAATCCTATACCATGAAAAAAATAATCAAAGGTCAGGAAATTGGTGCATTGGTCTGATGAAGATGAAAACTTGGGGTGAAAAACATAAGGAGATATTTTGATGCCTTATATGACTACTTTTTGTGGTCCCAACCTTACTATGAGCCTAGATTTCATAATATACGCATTGATGCCTTTCCAACTATGCATGAATTGCCTCAATTAGAGCTTGTATGAGAAATTTATGCCTCTCAGAAGTTGAATTATTGTAATTTACTACCATAAAATGAAAGGATACCATGTCAACCCACAAACTTGTGGAAAAAGGGACTAGCCACATGGGGAATATAAATAATCATCTAGAAAGGCCGTGTCGTAATTCACATTAAGGGTAGAATATGTCAAATTTAACCTATAGTTGGATATTGGGTTGTTTTATAACCATACCACTTGGAGGAAAAGTGGGTTCCATTCTATTCTAGTGTGTTTTGTTCTATGGTAGAGCAGAGTAGTGGAGAGTGGATAAAGAAAGTGTCGAACAAACAGGGTCTGTTTACTATAGCAAGCCATTGGATACAGGTCTCACTCCTTCACATTTGCATAATTTCTATTCCAAGGAAAAGAAAGCAAAGCAACCTCTCCTTCCAATTGGGTTTTCTCTTGAAAGGTTTTCCTACATCATATCTTGATGTTACTATGGTTTGTGAGTGATTGTTTTATTTTTTTCTCTATTTTCCCATATTTTATATATTGCATGTATATATAGAAACATTAACTTAATAAATCCAAAAAATATAAGGAAAATTAACCCTCATAATATATATTTCAGATTTTAGTATATTTTTATGAGATTTATTGGGATGAACTATCTGCTGGAATATCTAGGGTAGTTGACAGGTAATTTGATGATATCATGACCATAAATCCAAGTTAGTAAACAAAACTTCTCCCAACAATTCATCTAATAATTCATTAATGAAAAGGATAGGAAACTTATCATTGATTGTCAATTTTTTGAGCCATCTATAATCTAGACACATACACCATGAACCATCATTTTTTATAACCATCACCAATGGTGAAGAGAAATCACTTTGACTAGGTTGAATGATGCCATCCTCTAACATTTCTTAAACCATACATTCAGTCTCACTCCTATGTGCATATGAATACTTATAAGTTCTAATGTTAGGTGGTAACTTCTAGGTTGCAAGTGAATAACATGGTCATGATCTCAAGTAGGTGGAGGACCCTTGGACATCTCTCTAAATACCTTGGAGTGATTGTTGATAGCATTTTGGAGATCCATTTAAGTAGATGATACAAATGTTTGGACATCTAATGAAGACAATTATGAAATTACACCATGGTGTCCCTTTTTTGACAATTTTGTCATTCTATTAGAGCTTATCACTTTATAGGGTTTCCCTTGGATACTTCTAAGCTCGATTCCCTTTCTTGCTTCAGGAAAATATTATGAAATTATCTTGAAAATTAAGGGCCATTTTCCCCAATGATTGTAACCATTAGATCCCTAATATAACATCAACACCAACTGTTTGGATTGTAATAATGAGACTATCCAATAAATACTCCCCCATATTCATGTTAATACTATAGCATTTCCCTATTTTTTTATGGTGCCTCCATTTCCAATCATTACTTGAAATTATAGTGATGGATATACAAAGAAATTAATAAGTTTTTCCAATTTTTAATTGATTGAGTTATGGGTACTACCTGAATTAATCAACAATGTGACCTTTTTATTTTGATAAATACTTTTATATTGAGTGTTTGTGGAGTACTGATGTTGGCCAATATATGACAATATATTGTTGGAGTAGTCTTTTCTAGCTGTAAATTTTATGACAGTCCAATTCTATATGTTCTTCATCTTCATAGTCTATATCGAATAATTTTGTATCATCACAATTACACCCTTTACTAAAGTCGATGTCATAGTTAAAACGTAGTCCCTTTACTCTTCTTTCATCCATTTGTTGAGGTGTCAACCTTGTCAATTTAGGAGAGGGAGCATGATTTTATTTATAGTTAGTGACTAATTTCTTAGTAGCCATATTTTTACTCTCAACTTTACTTACTAGATTGAAAGCATGCTCTAGAGATTTCAATTCAAATATACACAACTGATCTTGGATGATTTCCTTTAAAGTTACCATAAATAGGTCTAAAAACTTATCTTTGAAATATTCTTTACCCTAAGACTCAACTTTTGGAATGGTTGATTATACTCTATAACTAGACATTTTTGTCAAATATTTACCAATTGAATAAAGAGTGTTTCTCTTAATATCCTTGTAATGTGCTATCAGTTACTCTGTTAAAAATAGCCCAAGATATAATAAAATCCTTTTTCCTTTTGCAAAGCCAGTGGTACCATACATGTCGATTTTGTTCTAAAATCGTGGATGCAATATTTTCCTTTTGTAAGGTTGCCACTTGGTGTATATCAAAGTATTTCTCCATTTGGGATATCCATGTTATATATTGTTACAACCAAATTTCCTTATATTCTTCAAAATAAAGTAGTTCCTTGGTGTGAAATTGAAGCCTTGATGATGTGGATTTTGGATTGAAAATTCATGATTATGGTTTTATGATTCAATATTTGTGTTCTTCAATTGTGATCAAATACTCCCCATATGTTATGAGTCTCAACACCATGTTTCTCCTCATGTTCATGATTTACTTGGATCTCCATACCCCTTTTAGGGAGAATTTATAATAACATGGTTCATATTTTTTTTGTAATTTTTACATTGTTTTCATTCATTTCTTTTCCATTTTAATCCATAATCTCTTTTAATTTTTTCTCAAGAACTTGATAACTCCACCTTTTCCCACATACTGCCATCCATTTTATTAACTTTCTTCTCTAATTAGGAGAACTTAAATTCTAAGTCTTCACTTTCTTCATGAGTCTTGGATGGGCCTTTATGAGGCTTAATTGGTGTGGAAAATTTCTTTAGAGGCATAGTAATAGTACTCTTATTTATCACAACTTTCAATCACAAAAAAAACTTCTAATCAAAAGTTATGTCCTTGTAAGTTACACACCTTTAAAACATCAGTTTGGAGAGTATCCCAGAATGACTGAATTTTTTCTTGATATATCTTTGATATTTGATCCCTTCTAGATCTAAAATTTTGCTCTGTAATACTGTGATATGTCTTCTATGCAATTCCATAGGTTTGACTAGAATTTGATGTGCCAAGTGAAAGTTATGGTAACTTTCCAAAAAATTGTTGATTTTTTGTCTCTTCCCAAGAAAAAACTTGTGTGATGTGCCACTTATACAATTATTAAATTCGATTTTGCAATTTTTACTTGAGGTACTTTGTTATGTATCCTTAGATCACTGGAAATTTCATAGTCTGAAGTGTCCTAGGAAAAAATATAGTGAAAATTTCATGACACCTCATTTGAAACTGATTTCAAGACCATTCAAAAATCTTAACTTCCTCAGGGTATATCAAAAAAATAATAAAAAATTAGAATTCAAATTTCTTATTAGACATATCTTGCAATTCCTTTTCAATCTACTCAAAATTTCATACTCTAAAACATCCTAGAAAAATAATTGTAGCAAAATTTTTGAGATGAATTATTTGAAACATATTTCAAGACAAATTGCAACCCTTACTTCCACAATGTATATCTTAGAAAAAGGTAGACATTATTTTTATGGATGTCGATTCTTCTTAAGTTTTCTATGATACTACCTTGACTTCTATTGTGGTTATTTACTAGTTAAAACATGGTCATGACTTACTCCTTAAAATAACTTATTTTATTATGTTACATCAATTGATGTTAACAAACATTGTTTTTGTTTAAAATGACTGACATCACCACTGAACATTCGTCTAGCTTAATTTAGAGTGCATGAGTGCTCTCGATTGTATGGATTCAACATACTAATTAGCATTCTCTATGGTTAATGCAGCATTACAATTGTGTTCAATAACCAACTACTACAATGTAATATTATATATGACAAGTTCGATGAACTTTTGCTATTCACACTCATTCCAACCTGTTTGTGACCTTATCCAATCAATTGACTTGTAATTTATGTTTTATATAATACTAAATTATAGTAATATTATTATATGTAGATGCGAGCAGAAGAAGAGAGAGAGAGAGACGATCTTCACTTCATAATAAGATTTGAGAATATTTCAATTATAAAGTATTCATTATTTCCTTCCTTGCTTTCTCTAATTCAATCTTTTTCTCCTTCTTATACTTGCCGAAAACAATTGACATTTATTGTTTTTTATTTTCGGTGATTTATTTTTTTATTATCAATTAGTTTCAATTTTTAATGATTATATAAATTTAATTAAAGTTTTGAAAAATAAATATTCACTGAATATTTTGAAATTAAAATTAAGTTTTTAATTTTTTAAGAATGTAAATTGTATATTTTTTATTTTTTGTCGGTTCTAATTGAATTATGACAAAAATTTTATTTCTTTTTATAATAATAAAAAATCTACCACCATTTTTTTTTATGCAAGAATACCATGTGGATAACTATCCACCATAATTTAAGCAAGTATTTGTATACAAATGGTGGGAAAGTATCCACATGGCATTCTGTTAAATATAGAAGTTATGACAAGCCAAATGCCCATATTCATGGGTGTATAGTGAGTGTCTTAATATAATACCAATGAGTTAGATTTTTTAATGTAAATACATGGAAAGGACAAGACCACCTAAATCACATTTGGTATTTGCATTGACACCGTGTATAGTGAGTGTCGTAATATAACAACATTGAGTTAGATTTTTTAAATGTAACTGCATGGAAAGGACAACACCAAAATCACATTTGGTATTTGCATTAACACCGAAGTTATTGAAGTCATTTTTGGTAGATTCTTCTTGATATCCACAACAAACTCCATGTTACAATGGTTGACGACAAGACATATGTGGTGCTATTATTTGCTAAAATAAATATAAAATGTTAAAGCTAAGCAACCAGTGGCAGTTTGACACAATTAATTTGTAAACAATTTTCACTTTTTAATTTTTTACCATTTCTATATTTTATTTTATTTTATTTTATAGACTCGCTTGTTTTTGTCATTGGATGAAAAATTAGAATCAAGTAATAAATGCATCTAAAAAACACTCTAAAAAGTTCAGTTCCATTGCATTATGAGTCAAGTGAACAATGCTATGTTAAGTATATATTATTTTTAATATTAATATAGAATATAAATCTAATAAACTTTTATATTATATATTATATATATTTATATATATATATAATATTAATATTTTGATATTCCTATATTATATATATAGAATATTTAATTAAAAAATATAGAATATATTTTTTAATTAATTAACTTCATATATATATATCATTATATTCTATTTTTTTTAAAAAATTAATTAATAAATGAATATAAATCTAATATTTTTGGATTTGAACTATGTAAATAAGCTTGGTTTATAATACGATGGGCCATATCATAAACTATTATATCATGTTTATTCAAAAAAACAAATAAGTATTCTTTGAATTTTATTTTATAGCATTTTTTTATATTATAATTAACCATCATATATTTATATTATATATATTTATATATATATATATATATAATGCTTCTCCTTTTGGTCGAGCAAGCAATCATTTCAATTTATTAATTGGGTGCCCTCTCAAATAAGTAACTAGCCGCTCGTCGAGCCTGCCGGGGATCCTCTCCCGTTGGTCGCGTGCTCCGCATCTTATTATAATTATCAATTATTTTATGCATAATAAACCTACCAAACAAACATTGCAATGACAAACATTAAAAACAAAAAACAGATAAACATTCAATACGGGTTAGAACCTAATGTATGATTTTATTTTTAATGGCCTTAACATTTAGAGAAAATCCATCATTATAATTATCAATTATTTTATGCATAATAAGCTTACTAAACAAGCAAACATGGCACATTATACTTGTTATTTTATACATTAAAAACAAAAAACTGATAAACATTAGCAATACAAGTTAAAACATAATGTGTGATTTTATTTTTAATAGTCTTAACATCTTCGAGAGAAAATCCATCAACTTCATCATTAAATCAAAGTTTTACAACTGCCTTACATTACCTTTGTCTAAAGGCATGCTTAGGACTCTGTAATTCAGATATCACACATAGAAAAACCCAAAACTATTTTATTCATGTACCAAACACTTGTATGTACATTGATTCAATACAATTCTATTTCACTCTAATTGGTTGCCCCTTGTTGCCTTTTTCTCACCCTAAATAAATAGCCATCCTCCTCGTTCTATGAAAAGGCTGGCTGAGAAGAGAGGCCAAAGGTGGCACTGTATTTATTGTGAAATCTTTCTGACAAAAACCCAACGTCAACATCCGAAACAGAAAATAAAATGAAATGAAAGTGATGGTGGTAAGGAGAAGGAAGGAAGAAGATCAGCAAGGAGGGAGGTCGGAAGGGGGAGGTGGGAGAGTTTGAAGGGGCCCTTTTCCGTTCTTTACTACCCATGCCATCTTCAATCCCCACGATCTGTGAACCTCCAAATGACAGTGCATGAACCACACCCCTGCATATATTCCATGGATGTTGAGTAAACAAACATTATTATAATTTTCATCTATGCAATGATATGATTTATTTGAATGGGAAATGAGATGAGATTGTGTGAATACATTCCATGGATATGGAGTAAGAAAACATTATTATAATTTTCATCTATGCAATGTTATGATTTAATACAAAGTTGAATGGGAAATGAGATGAGATTATGTGAATATTTTGTATATATTACGTGGATTGTCTGCACGGGATCTGATAGCAGCCCAACCTCCTTTGGGAACTCCCACAGTGTTTCTCTCAACAGGGTCAATGAGCTTAAAATTTGGTGCATCTATTGATTCATTATAGTTTCCAACACCTTGGCCCCCACAAAAAAATTGAAACCATGGAAATGGACAAGGTGACTATTTGTGCTGAAAATGCTTTTGTCTTGAAAAATCCGTTGAGTAGAAATTTCTTTTACTTTCATAACACATAATAATTGAGCACACCAACTCGAGTCCTTCTCATTCTTTATTGACCAGATATTGCTGTTCAAATTTCCACAGCCTCCCCTAACTCCCCAGATATTTCCGGTCTGAATTCCAATGTGTTGGTATGGCTCTTGCATATGTGGACCCGTCGGCCTCGGACTTCAACTCTAACTTGTTGCAATCTTATCAGAATACATTCGTGGGATGTCATTAAAGGGTAAAAAGGTGGAAGTTTATGATTTACATTAAATTAATTTTATTGTGCTGGAGAAGGGCTTTATAATTTAATATGGGTATAAGTTAAATTGCGTTTAATATTTAACCAATATTAATCTAATGTTAATGCAAACTCTAATTAAAATAGGTATAATTATTATGTACAAACAAAATATGAATTCAACATTTGTTTGTATAACAAAATATGAATTCAATATTAGTTTTATGGAAAGCAAAAATAGTGAAATAATTAAAGTAGAATGGTTAATTTAAGTTTTGGTGACACTAGATTTGAAGATAATATTTTTATCTTAAATATAATAAGTATTTTTTTTAAATAAAATTACTCCATTTTTTAATTGGGTTGAGAGGTGCTCTTCAGCCCAAGATGCTGGAGATGAGTAATGTTAATGTAAACATTTTGACTTGACAAAAAAAATATAGTAAAGATGTGTAACTTAATGTAATGTAATATAATGTAAACATTTTAATTAGGAGAAAATAAACAAAAATAACAAAATAAACATAACGCTATAAAAATTAATAATAAAACAATAAAAATGACCCATGGTATTAACTCATGTTATTCATGTGGAATATAACCTATTTAAGGAGGAAATTAAACTAGCCTAGATCCATCTTAGTTTGATGTTATATTTAGAGACATAATTAGCTGTAGAAAATGATGGCATTGAATCCTTATAGTCTATAAGGTAAAACATTTTTATGGATATGTTAGCACTTAGCATTTGTAGGGATCCCTTTGTGGCCCATGTCTTTTTGTATGTTTTGTTTCTATAGTTGAATCGTTGAATACGTAATGCATATATATGCATAGAAGCTTTAGAGCTTCCTAGAGGCTATTGGGTGATTCAGAAAGGTGTTTTTAAGAAGCGTAACATTAAATATGATTGCACAAAGTACAAAACAATAGTTGCTTCTTCATTTTAATGGCTTCTTTGATAATCACTTTAATATAATATATGTAATATATTATCTTAATTTATGTGTAATAATGTGCTATACAAATAGAGCTCTCGTAGATCTAGGATGGTAAGTTTAGAAATGAATAAGCTTAACTTTGAAAGTTAGTTGGGGTGAGGGGAGGAGGTGGAGAAATATGAGGTAAAATATAATTATTATATTTTATCTAATATTTTTGCTTACTTTCATCCACTTTTTACCCAACTATAAAAACTCAACTATAAAATTAGCAGGGGTGAAGGTAAATATTTTGTAAAATGTAATACTTAAGCTAGGGTGATGAGAAATATTAGGTAAAATGTAATAATATTACATTTTATGTAGTAATTCCGCCACCCTTACCCACTTTTTACTCCCTAGGAGTGCTAATAAATATTGGGGAAAATATAATACTATAATATTATATATTTATTCAAGATTTCCTCCATAGGATCCATTTTTATTAAAAAGATTCTTTATATTTTGAGGCTCATAAATAAACTTAAATCTATGTAACATTTGATCTGATAGAGACGTTGTAATGTTAACATTTTGACTCTGTCACAATAAGATAAATATAAAAAATAATAAGAAAATAAATAATACAAACTAATAATGTTTATTTATATTTATATTATATTATATTTTAAATCTATTTGATTTATGATTTATTTAATATTAATTTTTATTTTTATATATATTTAATATAACATCTTTTATAGTTTTGTGAATGGAACCCTCTATGAGTGAAGTTAAATTTGAAAATATTTTTGTATTCATTCATCAAGATTTATAAACCTTGATGTGATAAATATATATTTAAATATTTAATATTATTGTGTGTATTCTATTTTCTCAATATCACTTTAAATGACTAAAAGTCAATCTATTATCAGATATATATTTTCCATTTTTTTTCTTCTTAAATAAGTTTTTTATTTCTTCACTTTTATTATTTACATAATATTCAATATGAAAATTTAGTGTGTGAACAATGTTTGAACCTCTTATCTATTAATGATACAAAGCAAATTATTACTAAAAAAATCAAAGAAAAGTTGTATGTTGATCTAACTTTTGATTTATTTAATTTTTTTGTTTGCAACATTGTTATTGTTAATTTGATAATTCGAAAAGTGCAATGTTGTCATTGTTATTTTGATAATTTCAAAACCTATTATTTAGACATTTTCCTAAAATAGTAATTCTTAAAGGAATTTTAAAAACTTTTCCTTCTTGTATTTATATATTTTTAAACAAATTTATATTTATTCTTGCACTATTAGTACACATCTGTTTGTAAAAAAATCAAAATATATACAAGTTATTATATAAATTCTCTACCTCTTACTTATTACTATTTTCCCTCATAAATATATTATGTGTTTGAGAATACATGGTGAATATTGGCATCTTATTAGAGCTATGGTGATGAAAAAACCATGACAATGAACTATTGAAAATGGTAATGGTTCAAAGGCGAGGTAAGAGCAAGAGGGGTTATCTATTGCTCTAATGAAGAAATGGAGATTCAATATGAAAGGTGCTTGGAGAGCACCACAGATAATCAAGTTGAAATTTTAGCTCTGTGGTACGGGCTAGAGTTGGCCATATCAAGAAAAATTTGGCATTTAATGGTATTCAAAGTCTCCATGATAGTCACTCAACAAATGTTTAAGCTCAAAGGGAACCCCAACCAGGTTCAATCCCCATTTCTATAAAGAATAAGAATACAAATAGGAAATTTTGATACAATTGAGTTTTATTATGTCAAGAGGCATATAAATTCAAAAGTAGACACATTAGCAAATAAGGGAGTCTACTTGGAACAAGGGATATTGGTTAAGAACAAATGCAATGGTGTTTATAACACTCTATAATGAAAATAGGTAATTGAAGGTTAGGAAATTGGTGCATTGATTGGATCAAGAGGTAAAAGAGGGGGAATAAAAAAGTGGGTGGCTCGATGTCCTCACGTCATCCCATGTTCATGTCTCACGAACCCCCAAAAGCATTCCCTAGCAGAATGGTGGCTCCTCATCGCTACTGAGATTTGGGCCCATGCAATCCTCTCACTCAAAATTATGGTTATAAACGTGGTTTGGGACACATGGAATATCGTTGACATCTATAGTAAATGTGGGAAGGAGTAGAATGTCATCTCCATTAGTGAGGAGAAGAAAGAACACTTAAGGTTTCAGCTTTTAATGGCTCAATTAGAGAACTGTAGGGATATTAAATCAAATACCAAATTTTAGGTCAGTAAAATGTACATGGTAGGATGGTGCATTCAAGATGGAGGAGGGATCCATGGCTTGAAGGGGGGAAGGTATGATCGGTGAAGAAGTTTATAAGACACAACTGAACTTCATTCTTCCTATAGAGATTCGAGTTTGGAAACCCAAGGCCATAACAGATAAAGATGGGCATTGCATGGGTGAATACATGGAGGTGCCACCTGTCTCAAAGGAGGAAAGAAATTGTCCACTAGATTACTTCTCTAGAGCCATGGAGCATATGTTGTCTTTGCTAAATAGGAGAAATGTGGTCGCAAAGGTTCAGGCGGAGTTGTTTCTTTTGAGTCAAAATAATGGCCTACACCAAACCAAAATTGACAAATTGTAGGTGAAAATTGATCTATTGGATCATTGTCTTGCAAAAATTGATTCTTTGAGGAGGAAATGTGCAAAATAAATTAGCTTGGGCAAGGACATGAGGGAGACGTTGGATGTGAACCAACTCACGGCTTCCGAACAACCAAAGAAAGACAATGACGTCATGGAAGAGACCCAGTTCATTGTTTTAGCACAATTAAGGCAAGTTGCTAAGGAAATTGTTGAAGTTAACCCTCAAGTCAGATCATCTAATGTAGGCTAGTCAACTATCTATTTTAAATTATGTATTGCAAGTGTATTCTAGTTTTAGGAGTTTTCTGGAAAGTTTTCAGTTGATATAAATTTAGATCCGAAGTATGCAAGAAGTGTAGTAGAAACAAAAGTCTTTTTTGGAAATGTTTGAGCCTAGTAGTTTAGGATTCAACTGAAATTGCAAAATGTTCTGGCCTTGTAGCCAACGTGATATTAATATAAAAAATCCTAATGATTTCATTTAAAGAAAGAAAGATATTGTCTCAAAGATCAAGCTTCAATACTTTAACATGTGCATAGGGAAGATAACATCATTCCTCCCAATAACCCTAGATAAACCCAATTGACATTGTGTTGATGTAGATTTTATCTCAATAAACTCTAAATGCTACAATTAATTCTATTTTTTCCCCAAGGAGAAATCGTAATTTTCATTAATAAATAATGAAAATTACATGTTGTAGATGCTCTACAATCAATTCTATTATAAATTTTATTTGCAAATTTTTATGATATGATTTATAAGGTTTATTTTAATCTAATTTAGATGTCTTCTAAATTGTTTCCATTTATGCAAATGAATTTCTATTTAATGTGAATTTACTATTTGAAAGTTATAAAGCTCAAATATCTTGCAAAGGAGTGAAATTCAACCATGTGGATGCATCTTTGTAAATTGTTTTAAGGGGCTTTGTTATTACCATGGGATTCTCATAAATCCAAACAAGGTTAAAGTATTCACTAGTTCAAGGGGATGCTCATTCAATAAATTTTGTCATTGAACTACATAACGCAATTCCCACTTGAAAGGGGGCATATTAATCTTATATTAAAGATTGTTGTTGTGTCAAAATTTCAAAGTTTGATGAAATTAAAGCAAAACTATAACTTGAATTAAATCATTGATAATAGTAAAGTGAGATAAGGTATTAATGATCTCTTTCACTCCGACTATAAGAGGGTCAAGGCCAAGCCCTTGTATCTATTTTTTGTAGAGCTTCTAGTGTCCCTTGTACTTGACTCTCTTCATTTTTTTGATGATTGTGTACACTTATTAAATGATTTGTATATGCAAATAATCATCACTACACTTTTCTACATGCAACTCACCGTGTCTAAATTAGTTAATTTGTTCACTAATTTCGAAAAATTGGATGGACATAAGAACTATAAGTCTTAGAGTTGTCATATACAAAGACAATCACTCTATAATGAGCTATTGAAAGGTGTTTGTAGTGGCGATAAGCTCTTACTAAGTCTCCCTATGCTAAAGAATCAATAAAATGGGAATTGAATGATGAAAAAGCACTTGCACCTTTGAGATGTTATGTCATTGATGAAATGCTTGTTAATTTTCTAAATACAATTGATGCTTGAAATTCATGAAACTCATTCAAGAAAATCTCTAATACTCAACTTAAGTTAAAATAGGTTGATCTCTAAATGAAGTTCCCTAAAAAACAATTAGGTAAAGGGAGATATGTTTTGGAATGCATCTCTCCTTTAAAATGTTAGCTTAGAAATAATCATATATGGATTTGAGAAAGTGGAAGAAAGTTTCATGACTCCAATGGCTTTCCTCCTTATTGACATTTTTTTGAGACTTTACAAATTTCTAGAAAGTTGGAGAATCAAACTTTTGATTCCCTTGGAGAATTATTAGGCCAACATGACAAAAAATTTGGTCAAATAATAATTTAGCAGAAAAAAGTATATTTTTAATTCAAGAAAAGGAGAAAATTCCAAAGGGAAAGATATATACAATGGAAGTTCAAGAGGAAGAGGAACATTCAATAGCCAAATATATGATGAGCATAATCCAAGTCAATATTTTAATTATAATTGTGGTTGTTTCAAAAGTGAATGAAGAGGAATAAATAATTCAAATCAATAATTTTTTAGGAGATCTAAAGATTCTCCCAACAACAACCTTCAATCAGGAGAAGGACAATATATGAATTAACTCAACTAAAAAATATGTCTTCACAATGGGAATTATGTAGAAGAATGTATAACTCAAAACGAAGTTTTTTCCAAAGAATAAGCAAACATTCAACTCAAAACAACATTATAAGTCTAATACTTCAACTTCATCTCAATATGCAAATAATGAAGGGACTAGTTTTGACTGTGTTTATAGTTGTTTAGGAGTTGGATTTTGTAATTCTAGTTGTCACTAACTTGTTGTTTAGAAATTATTTCGAAGATGATCAGATACTTGATATAGGGGCTACTTAGTATATGTGTTATAGAAATATTTGGTTTTATACTTACCAAGATATGCAACTCAACCCAATTTATTTGGCAGATGAAACTACACATTCTCCTCAAGGAAAAGGCTTAGTCAACGTATCTCTTCCAAGAACCAGTAAAATATTCCTTTCCAATGCTTGGTATGTTCCAATTTTTCAAATGAGTTTGTTTCCATTGGTCTTAATTAGATGAGGTGGCCATCAAATCATCATGCAAAATGGTTTTTTTTTAAATCAATTTAGTAACAATAGCTTTAGGTGAAAAAATTATGAAGATACAAGCCACAATAATTTCTCAAAAGTAAAATGTTGTAGAAATGAAAATTGTATTCCTTTTCACCTTACAATTATGGAATTTTCAAGTTGGACATTTAATCTTTTAAATTTTAAGCAAAGCCTTTTCATAATTTTTAAGAAAAATGTAATCAAGAAATGGTTGAAGGGTTGCCTCCTTTGAAACAAGAAATTGCTATGTGTGAAGTATGTATTATTAGTGAACAAAAGCAAGATCCTTTTTTCACAAGTAAGTGGTGAACAAAACTATGTTTGTAACTTATGGGTAGTGATATTTATGAAATTATGGGACCTTTCTTAGGTGGATGAAAATACTTCATTTTTCATTTATGATTTTACATGTATGTCTCATGTATATTTTTTGAAAGGTGGATGCAAATACTTCATTCCTTTTGTTGATGATTTTACATGGATGACTTAGGTATATCTTTTGAAGGATAAGTTAGAAGCCTTTGAAAAGTTCACACATTTTCAACTCTTCATAGAAAGTACCAGCAAATAAGAAATTGTGACATTAAGAACAAATAATTGGGATGCATTTATTTCAGCTAAATTCAATGACTCTTTCAAGGAAGGAATTAAATGGTAGTTTAAAAACTCATATACTCACAACATAAGGGGGCACTAAAAGAATGAATTGAATTTTCATGGGAAGGGGTTAAGTACAAAATATTATGTATAACTATTTTATAAAATTGTTTATTTAAGCAATCAATCACCAACATCAACCTTATATGGAATAAATGCATATGAAGCTTGTTATGATACTAAGCATTTAGTTAATAATATTTTAGTTTTTGGCTCCCTTTTCTATGTTGATTTGTAGCATGGGAGGTACTCCAAACCCTAGGCTGGTGGGTTTTGGAGGAATGGGCTTCACAATATGGTTTGTGGGCTTAGAACCCAAGGTTGGGGTTTTGTAACCAAAGGTGTGGGGAAAAAACCATGAGGATATTTTGATATGAGACCCTTGGAGAATGTAGGGGATGCTAAAAGGAGCTAGGGACCTCAAAGAACACCAAGAAAGGACATGTAGAAATGAAGATATGAATTTTTGAATATTTGTGTGTGCAAAAGGGTTAGAAGATTCAAGTCAGACTTAGTTAAAGGGCCTTCTTGGAATGGATAGTCCTTTCCCTATAGAAAAGAATAAAAGGAGATGTTTGAGAGTCATTTTGACACATCCAAGGAGAAATAGATCACAAGTTGATATCTGATTTTGCTGCAGGAGAAGATGATCCTAGCGAAGGTGAAAGATGCCTAATTTATGCTTCTTTCTAGACTGTTTGGGGATCGAGTTTAACAAGTAGGAGGTTAAGGTCTACAATGGTTGATTTGAGTAGAAACAAGGAGGATCCTCTTAGTGGAAGGCCGAGTTTCTCTGTGTGTTTACAAGTTGAAAGAAGGGTCTATTTTGGAGGTCGAGTTGATTAATAGGCCTTTCAAGATAAGGCCACATACTTCTATGGCAACTATGTAGGAAGGAAGGTCATTGGTGAAGGTCTCCATATGTTTTTGCAGGTGGAAAGTTTCCTTAGATAGGGATGAGAAAGTGCAGGGCTAGGCTGAAGTTGTTTGGGACAAATCTGGGTGGTTTTAGTGAGGGTTTGTGGCATGTTTCTCTCTATTGTGGAGGCCACAGGAATTCTGATCAGTTTGCAGGTAGGATGAGCTTGAGTTGGACTAATTTAAGATGAACGAGAACCTTGTTTTTGTGAAAAGAAGGTTCAGATCCATAGAGGAGGGAAGGCCATGACTGGAGGGGCATTTTTGAAGCACTTGGTGAGGGCTAACAAGGGCTATTAGAATCCCTAACTATTGAGCATAAGTTGATGAAATAATCTTGAAGGACGAAGAAAGGAGTTCAAGGGAGAAAATCACATCATCCCAAGTTCATTTTAGAGAAGGATGTTTGACAATGACAGGTGGAAACCCTATGTGCCATAAGTGTGTCTTCATTGGGGTAACACAAGAAGGCACTAGTGGGAAGTAAGTCCCTACAAGTTGTGTCCTTAAAGGACTAAGTAGAATCTAGTTGGGAAAGAAGTCCTAAAGGAGTTGAGGAGCAATACTGGATAGTTGAGATTTGTTTACAAATGGATTTATGAACAAATCGACTTGAGTCTCGATGTGTTGATGCATTGAAGGACTAATGATTAGCTAGAGAGAAGTTGGAGCCATGCTTAGTGACCTAATGGATCTAGTTCATTGATAGAGAAAAGTTGTGTTGCTGCAGATTGGGAGTTGACAACCCAGGAAGGTGTGTTCAAGGTATGACCTAGAGGAGCCGAGAGAGCATGCTATATTAGCCATATGGTCAACATATCTTGTTCGAGCAGTTTGTTTGTCACAGTTGTTGATACGAAGTCCCTGTTGTAGTCTTGTATAAATGGATTCATGAGGGCCATTATATACGGTATGAGATACCTAAACAACTGTAATAACAATTTTATTAATATAATGAAGTTGGGCTTTTGTAAAAAATGTAAAAAGTTGTTTATATTTGGGCACTAGTTGATTTATTGCTATATATTGTTCCATTGTGCAATGCAATTTGTTGTGATACTTGGATTGGTATAATTAGTGATTGTAAGATTTTAGCCTAGTCTCTAGTATCATGGAAAAAAAACATGGTATTGGCATAGCTACTTTGAAGGGCCAGTGAATCAGATTATGCTGAACGAAGCAACTTAGAGGGAGATGGGATTATTTGGATCATTGAGCTGAGGTTTTAGCTAAAGACATGGAGATGCAGTCTTAACTAACTTGGCAGTGTGATTGGCTAGGAGTTCTAGTTGATTGGTGGTGAGACTGATGAATAACAGTTTGTTGTAGGGTAAGTTTCTAGTCATGGAATTACTTTGATTATCCATGGATCATTGGGACAACTCGAGGATTTATTTGGCATGGATTAGTTTTTTATGATCAAGATTGCTTCATGTGTTGAATTGCATATTGGAAGGCTAGTTTCTTCATTGGATCCCGATGTTGCATATATGAGATTGGAGGGATGTGCATGAGTTTTGTTTGATATAGGAGGATGAGTACTTGTAGGACTAGGTTGTATTGATGATGGCACATGTTTGACTGCAACTTGGACTAAACTTGTAGGATACAAGTTCAATAGAAGGTTGAGTTAGTGGAGATCATGTAGAATCAAAGGGATTTTAGCTTCAGAGGGAGCAAACTTATGGAAGTATTGAGGTCTTGAAGTTTAGAAGAGATT